>JANIPM010000231.1:52192264-52207730 GCA_027478405.1 Erythroxylum cassinoides
CTAAGCTGTGAAACATGGAAAACAGAGTGAATTTTGGCTGTTGGGGGCAACCTCAACCTATAAGCCACTGGTCCAACGCGTTGGAGAATCTTAAATGGACCAAAACATCGCAAAGCCAACTTGGTATTACTCCTAGGTTCTACCGATTGCTGGCGATATGGAGCTAGCTTGATAAAGACCCTATCTCCCACCTAAAAATCCACTTCTCTTCTTTTCCCATATGCTGTCAATTTCATCTGTTGTTGAGCTAACATCAAATGGTGGCACAGCTCAGATAATTTCTGGTCCCTATCCTGCAGCAATGCATCAATGGTATCCACAGTAGATGACTGAATTCAGTACCTGGTAAGAGAGGGAGGATCTCTTCCATTCAGGACCTTGAACAATGTGGTGCCCAAGGTTGAATGGAAGAATGTATTGTAGCAGTATTCAACCCATCCCACCTAACTTGCCCACTGTTGAGGTTGCTTGCTAGTAAAACACCTTAGATAGGCCTCAAGACACCGGTTGACAACCTCGATCTGCCCATCCGTTTAGGGATGGTAGGCTGAACTGAATCGCAATTGTGTACCTTGCAATTTAAACATTTCCTTCCAGAATTTACTCAAGAACATTTTATCTGTATCGGATACTATTGAGTTAGGGAATCCATGCAACCTTACCACCTCCTACACAAAAATATAGGCCATCGATTGGGTTGCATAGGGATGTTTGAGAGGAAGGAAATGTGCATATTTGCTGAGTCAATCCACCACTACTAGTATGGCCAAAGATTTAGGTAGCCCTTCTATGAAATCTATAGAAACCTCTTCCTAAACCTGCTGCGACATTAGCAAGGGCTGCAGAAATCCAGTCGGGGAAAGTGATAAGTACTTATTTTGTTGACAAACAACGCATTCAGCCACAAACCTATAAATGTCACTTTTCATCCCATCCCAAAAGAGTTCATTTGCTAGCCTTTTGTAGGTTTTAAAGCACCTCCATGTCCTTCGACATTACTTTGGTGGTTTTCCGTGATCAAGATTGGTATGAATGTAGAAGTTCTTGGAAGTCCTAGCCGATCTTTGTAAAATAACCGGTCTTGGATTAATGTATAAGGAGGATGTGTATGATTACCATTTCTTCATTGCTAAGAAAATGGCCAACAATTCCCGCTCATAGGCTGATTTATGCCAGTTGGATGTAGGCAAAACCTAGTTGTAGTAGGCAATAGGTCGACTCTCTTGCATTAGAACTGCTCCTATAGCTTTGGCTGAAGCATTGGTCTCTATTATAAAGGGTTTAGTGAAATCCGATAAGGTTAATATCGAGGCTGAAATCATGGCTTGCTTGAGCTGTTGAAAAGAAGCTTCACTCTCCTCAGTCCATTTAAAAGCTTCTTTCTTTAACAATTGTGTCAACGGCTAGGAAATTTATCCATAGTTCTTCATGAATTTCCTATAGTATCCTGTCAAACCCAAGAAGCTTCGTAACTCCCTTACATTCATCAGTCTTGGCCAATTCACCATAACTTGGATTTTTTAAATGTCGGCTGCCACCCCATCTCGTGATATGATGTGCCCCAATTATTCCAAGGTTTTTTGCCCAAAAATGCATTTCTTCCAATTCGCATACAATTGATGGGATTGGAGCACCGTTAGGATTGCCCGTAAGTGACAAGCATGCTCTTCATCGCTGGCACTATAAACCAAGATGTTATCGAAAAATACCAACACAAACTTACGGAGGTAAGGCTTAAAAACCTGGTTCATGAGAGACTGAAATGTGGCTGGTGCATTAGTCAATCCGAAGGGCATGCCAAGAAATTCGTAATGCCCTTCATGAGTTCTAAATGTTGTCTTCTCAATGTTTTCGGATCTCATACGGATTTGATGATACCCCGCCTTTAAATCAATCTTTGAAAAAATAGTGGCCCCCTTTAATTCATCAAGTAGCTCGTCTGCGATAGGGATTGAAAATTTGTCGACAACTGTCACTTTATTCAGAGCACGGTAGTCCACGCAAAAACGCCACCCCCATCTATCTTTTTAACCAACAACACCGGGCTCGCATAAGGACTCACGCTTGGTTGAATTATCTCGAAATCCAACATCTCTTTCACTAGCTTCTCAATTTCATTCTTTTGGAACTAGGGGTATTTATAGGGTCTCACCGTGACCGGATTAGCTCCTCTTTGAAGTACAATGGCATGGTGCTTAGCTCTTTCGGGAGGCAATTGTTGAGGCATGTTAAAAACTTCTCAGAATTCCTCCAAAATCACCTTCAACTCTGCATGAACTGGGGTGGCACCCTTAAGCTCTTTCCCTTCTGCAAACCCCATCTGAAATAGATACTCCAAATCTTCATCTATTGTGGTATGCACCAAATTTTTCAAGCTAATTAGTGTTTTTGCAAGGGTCGAATCTCCTATAATTGTGAGGGTCCGATCCCCTTGTTTAATCTCCATTGTCATTTTACCCCAATCTGTCACCACCTTGGCTAAAGTTTGTAACCACTTAATGCCTAGTATAACATCACAGCTACCCAACTCCATCAGTAAGTATTCTTCGGTTACCTGCAATCCTTGCACTGACAACACTATCCCCTTGCAAATTCCTTCTCCTCTAATATGTTGCCCATTTCCCAGGGCTATAACATACCGTGTAGTTCCTACTAATTCACAATTCAATAGTCTCACTAATTCCCATGAAATAAAATTATGTGAAGCTCCACTGTCAATCAATATTATTACTTCTCTCCCACCCACGTTCCCCTTCACTTTCATAGTCTTATGAAAAGTAAATCCTAACACAGACCCTGCAGCCAACTCCACTGGTTGTAATTCTTCCTCCTCTGTTTCTTCCTCCAACTCTTTCTCAATTTCAGTTTCTTCATCCATGGCAGCCAACACCTGAAGATCTATTTTTTAAACCGATGACTCGGACTGAATTTCTCATCACATCTGAAATAAAGCCCCTTTGGCCTTCTTATCTTGTAACTCACTCACTGTTAGCCTTTGAAAATTCCCCAAATTCTGGTTCCTATTATTGTCTGGATTTCTGGGTCTTGTAGAAGTAGCAAGTTGACTTCCATGGGTTCCTATTTCCTCCTTTCTCTCCTCCCATGTATGATCCACTCGTGGCCCCATTGACCCCCACTTCGTGCCTGCTCCCCAATGATTCTAGTGTAGTTCGTTCATGCGTCAAAATTTCTCCTCCACTTGTTGGGATAATTCCATCATCTTAACCACATTCTTAGGCTTGAGAATCTGCACTTCCAGCTGAATCTCCTCTACTAACCCATTCATGAATGTACTCTCCAAGACTACATTGGGTAATTCTGGAAGAGGGGCGGCGAGTTCAAGAAATTTGCCAGTGTATTCCACCACTGTGCCGACCTGCTTTACCGCTAACAATCGTTGGCATTGGGTACCTTCGTGAGCTGGGCGAAATTTCTACATCACTAACTTCTTGCACTCTTGCTAATCCACGATGGGCTGACGTCTCTCCACCTATCTGAACCACGTCAATGCATCTCCCTCCAGGATCATACCCACGAGCTCCATCTTCTCCACTTCGGTGAACCTTCCTATTGAGAAGAACCACTCAGCCTTGTAGATCCACCCATCTGGATCGTTCCCTCCGAATGTGGGCATCTCAATCCTTCTTGATCGACAGTCACGCCGAAAGTCACCTGGGCATGCGAACCCAAGAGGTGGTTCGACACGGAAGCTGGCCTCGTTGCGCCAATTGTCGCTCTCAAAATGTTCCTCCGGTGCCACTGGAGCCTTTCCCAGCTCCCTCCTTCGACTGGGCTCGGGTTGATGTTTTTCAAGTGGGCGCTCTTCAAGTCGGGTCTCTACAGTGTAGCCCTCAGTCTTTTTCCATGTTTTCAAGACCGACATCATCATGCTTTTTATTTCTAACCTCAAGCGTTCTCCCATTTCCTTATCAACATCCTCCATCTTCTTTTGGAGTTCCATGCTATGATCGTCCATTCGCCTCTGCCAATCTTGATTGGAATGACTGAGCTACTTTTAAAATTCTTGGTGAGCCTGGCTGATCGATTTTTGCATCTCTTCCCCATCTCTTCGCCTCTCTTCTTGCAACAGTTCCAAATCTTTCTCTAACCCTTCCATCCGGTTATCACCTTCTTAGTAGCCATTGTTCAGGATCAACTGCTCTGATACCAGTTGATAGGTTCCAAAAAACAGGTATGGTAAAATATGTATTTGCTATTGATTTCTGTAAATGAATACAAAGATAATTTGGTTTTCGAGATCCAGTACCTCCAGCCTAGGGCTCATACACATGTCATTCTTCACATATCTCAGTCTTCCTTCCTCTATGTTATTTGTACTAAGAATTTGTGGCTACTAACAGATTCTGTTAACTGATAACCTGATGATTGGTTGTCAGTACTATTAGCTAACTACCCGAATAGCATAATACCATACTCCTCTGCCTATTACTCCTCTGCCCTCTGCTTATTTTTCCTAATATAGAATCGGGTTATCTTAGGTCTATCACATTCTAAGCTAAAATAAACATATTAAATAGAAATGCTTTTAGGGCCTTTTCCTTTGCCCCTTTGTGATTTTCGTCTTGCCATAGTTTGGAAATTTCCACTGATTTCATCTCTACTTGCTCCCTGTGAAGGAATCAGAGGATCCTTGCTCCATGTAAAGGAATCAGAGGATCCTCTGCCATTGACAAACTTAAAGGATCAGAAAGGGTGGCAGGTCGAAATACTTTGTGCTTAATTCTTCTATTTGGGTAGTTACTACACTATGTTGGTCAAGTATTATATCTGTATCATCTGCTTGGTTAGTTAAGACGAGTGGTAGTATTCACAGAGGATGGTGTCTTAGCATTCCTCACTTCACCTTCAACTGCATCAGAAAACTCCAATATGGATTCAGGTTCTCTATTGATGATAGATTGTTCTACACAAAGACCTAGTCCATCAGTTTGCTTAGGAATTTCTGCTACAATAGTAGTTTGATTTATATCATTCTTGATTTCATTCACAGCAGTAACAGAATTTTCATAACCATGATTCTCCTTAGATTAGTAGTTGTCTTCATGTCCCATCAATTCCTGGTAATTCCCAGTCTTGAATAGTATTCCAGTTAGTCTCCAAATTTTATTCTGAACTTTTACAGGGGGCCTCCAATGGCATGAAATTGCAATGCTATCCTTCCTTAATTGATTTTCATCTCCTAGACGCATGGTTGGGATCTCATTAACGAGGTGTTTTGATACTTCAATGTTAACGCAAATTCTAGCATATCCAATTCTTTTTTATATAGCTTCATTCTCATACATACATAAAGGCTTACCGATGTAGCTTGCTATTTGGCTGAGACCCTGAGTAGTCTAGTACTTAAAGGAGAACATTATGAAAATTTATCCAAATAGTAAGGCTTTGGATTTTGATGGTTTCAATCTTTAGTCCTGGCTACCAGACTTGTAAAAAAATTGGTTGATTCCTAAGATGCCATGGGCCTTCCTCAAGGATTTTACGAGTTTCAAAGGTGGTGGAGAAAGTGAATAGCACTAGACTATCTTCAGAGAGTAGAACATCAGTGAGTCCTCTATTTTTCCAGAGCTTGTTTGCCCAACGTAATATTAAAGGAAAAGCAGGTCTTTGGTCTAAAAAGAAACTAATGGTGGTGGATTTCTAGTTGTTTGCTCCTTCTTGAAGAGTTGTAAGATCTGGGCAGGCCACAAGCTTCCCCTCCATTTCACTAGGTGGTTTGAAATATAAGTTAGAGGTGAAAGAGTCACCAACCACCTATTTCCACATTTTCTGGGTAATGGATGCAACAGCAGGCGGCAAGGGAGAGGGTTTTGGAGAAGGGATGGGGGTGTATGATGACAATGGTTGAAATTCATAATTACTTTGGGAGGCTGTGTCTAGCATGATGAGAATAGAGGTCTACAAATGAAAAGAAAGCAATGTAGCAGTAAAAGATATAGAAAAGGTTGGTTAAATAACGGTAATAATATAGGTGGGAAAGTTGAAAAAAGTAGGGAAAGACGGAAATATCCCTAGTGACCAACCCAGAGGTTGAAGGGGAGAGAAAAGCAGAGATGGTTGGAATTAAAGGGCAAGGAAGTATGAAAAAGTAAGAGAGGAAGAAGAATCAATGGTGAATCGAGGATTCAAGGGGAAGAACAAGGATGAGGAACATACATGCAGTATTCCTAGAGAGAAGGAGGAGAGTCTCTCTCTAACCCATTTTACGTTTCATCTCCATTTGCCAAGGAAAACTAAGAGCAACTTGATAATATTTTAACTTAAAGTTTGTCCAAAACAAGATTTGAACATCTAAGAAAGAAGATGGGAGTTTGCAACAAAAATAGCAGAGAGGAGAATGTTGATAATGCTATATTTAGTTATTTACTGCAATATATCTACAGTAGATTAAAGTTTGAAAGATTCAAGAATATTTCCAAGTATCTAGGAACGCATGCTATCTAGTTGTTTAATTTTTAAAAGTTCAAAGTTTAGCCTCTATTTATGTGAAGAATATATGTTGAAGGAACCTCCACAGTTGTTTGGTGAGTAGGCGCTGAGGCAGACATGTAACATGTTGGGTTGATGTACTTCAGTATGTACCAGCAGTTTGCCCTGTTCAACACTATTCTTTACTGTGATAATAGTATTATCCCATCTTAAATGTTTAAAGGCTTAATTTCTATACCACACAAAGAACTATGGACCGAACTTATAAAACACAACAACTAGCCGAAAGAAACTTAAAGGAATTGTCGACTATGTCTCCTAGAACTCAAACCAGTAACATGTTCTGCTTGTTTGAGACTTGTTTGCGTGTTTAGCAACACTATTGCGAATGACAATTTGGGTTCACACTTCTTGCTGCTTTTCCTATTTCTGTATATTTTAATTCTTGAATCAATAATATGTTTCCTTTCAGATCATGTGTGTTATCTTTCTAATTTTTCATGGTTTAGACCAGTCTTGTTAGGACATCTTGTTGCCTGACCTTAAGCATTCATTTTTTGCCGATATATTTCTCCAGTTCTCATGTTGTATATATAACTTTTATCTCGATTATGGTTTTTACTGCAACTGAATGCAAGTGATGTAACAGCGTGCTTATATCTCTGTTTGAAGGAGCAAGTATAATAACCAGAGATGACTCTGAAAATCTCAAAATAAACTTATGAATGAGAGGTTCCAGTTGTTAACTTGGTACTCTTAATTTTGAGAACCTAGGTAAGCAGTTGACACGATCTCAATGTAATGACGTGACTACCTAATCACCCTTCAATAAATAAACGACTTGCAGATTTGCTAGATATTCATACATGACCATTGCAATCTAATTTCAAGGGAGAAAAAAGAGTTAAGCAGAGCTGAGCTTTGTTAAAATGGTGCATTCAACTGACATATGAATAGTTCAGATTGCAATTTTAATGAAATGAACGTAAGCTCCATACACGACACATATAGACATTTTTGCACTACACTATCATGGTACTGGTACGAACAAAATCCCCTTGTACAAACAAATAAGCCCATGAAGAATACATTCAATCAGATTATCACAAGACTCACGTCCTAACAACCTAAACATGCTTCAAGGCTAGAACGGGAGCAGAACAATCAAAGTATTGAGAACAGCTTCATTCTGTCTTAACTGTTGTTTATACATAAGGTCCCAATATCCACCAGTTTGACCTGAAAAAGCACATTCTGAAGTTGAGTTCCAAGGACCTATACATCCCTCAGAACCGGCCAACCTTTTTTGACTATGTCATTGATCTTTGCATCAATCTGCTTTTGAATCTTCAGGGGGCATAACTCTGCAGCATAGCCATTTAATTTTGCCGCCAAACTTGACCTCTCAAGCTCCTCTTGAGGCAAGTTTCCAATGAGTTGAAGCAGAAATGGATTCCTCTTGAGCTCAAATTTCTGTGGAATTGAAACGTTTAAAATTCATCACGATTAATTTGCTCTCATCAAATCTTCTATCTGGGCATATCACAGATAAACCCGAAAGTGTGAGAGAGACTTTGCAACCATCCGTTAATTCTAACCCCCATAACTTTTTGGGCAATTACAACAATTCATATCACAGTTACAAGGACTGTTTTGAATGCCCACTTAACACAACTATTCTTTCTTCACTTCAGAAGGTTAATGGTCTGTTTCAAAAGTTTCTGACAAAATTTTCAGACTCAGAGAAATTCAACCATGAATTCTGAACCAAAAGCATCAACTTGACAAGCTTATCAGCCTGTAACATTATTTCACAATCCGCAACAAATTACCTCAAACTAAAACCGTCTAATAAGTTCATAAGCACTAGCAAAGACTAAACACGCTATGCAGTGAAGAATATCTTAAAGCAAGCCAACAAATAGAAAAAGAGGTTGAGCATCAATTATACTAGAATTACACAAACCTGATGTTCTGATTCTGCAGGATAGAATATCCCAAGTGGCTGAATTTGAGTCGTTACTACACTAGTCCTCAACCGTAATTGCTCTCTTTCCTTGCTAACTACAGCCAATTTGGACTCCTCAGTTCCATTAGTAAAGATGATAGATCTGCACATACAAGAAAACTAACTACTAGAGGTCTCAACACAGAAGAAAGACGTAGTGCCCAAAGATGTTTACCTGTATTGGCTGCCAACATCAGGGCCTTGGCCGAACACTTGCCTTGAATCATGACTAGACCAGAAAACCTCTAAAAGTTGCCTGAAACTTATCACCCGTGGATCATATTCTACCTGCACACCATTCAAAGAACATATCAGACAAGTTCCAAAACTAATTTCACGAATCTAAAGCCTTGATAACGCTACAGACGCAAAGACAAAGAGTCCAAATTAACTAAGCACTTACTGTATATAATCCGAAAGTAATTGGTAAGACTACCTATTTACTCGTAAGCCAAATTTCGAGGAGGGACTATCTTGTCAGTTTTCTGTTCGAAGTACAAATCTAATGCAGTTCGGTAATTAAGTTGGTTGGTTGGATTCATCCCTGTCAAGTTCTAATTTTATTAGGACCTACAGCAGTTCACTTGCCTAGGCTGGCTAAGGTATTTGAATTACCGATAAAGGCAGTTCATGACATTAGAACATACGCAAGTCAATAGCTTAAGCATTCTAATTCGACCGGTAAACAAGATCGATCTTCTTATAGAAAAAGCAATAACACGTACTTGTTGTCGAAATATTATCAACCAGTAAAGAACTAAACTTTTGCGTTAAAATAAAAGAGAAATGCAATCTTGTTAGATAAAGGACCTGTACGGACTCGGCATGGTTACCCAAACTCCTGTATTCCGGATTGGTCTTGGATCCACCGGCATAACCCGCTGTGGTCCGAACCACGCCGTCCAAGCAGCCAAAGACAGCCTCCGATCTCCAGAAGCTGCCGAGAGCGAAAACTGCCATTTTCAAGGGCTGATCGGAAACCTCCCTCGGAGCATTGGAGATCTGATCCGGCATTCGAATGGAGAGGGCGTTGTCGGTCATACCAAGAATGGTGAGTAGAACAACAAGGAAGAGACGAGGAAGATGGGCATTTCTTTCGGAGAATGCCATCAGGGTTTGTATCGGGCAAAGAAAGGTTGTTTGTGGTGGAGCTGATTATGCGGCTGTGACGACGGCTGACTCCGACCGGGTTTGGATTGGAGCAGCAACGAGTTGAAGCTTCGTCAACCGAATCTTCTCGATTAGTATCGAGATTTTTACTGATTTACTTTCTGGTTCCTCTGCTTGCGTAATTGTAAGATAGCCTGGGAGAAGAAAATTGTCCTCTAAGACGAGACGACCAGTCGTTGTGACGGAGGCCAGCCGTCTATCCTGCACTCCCGCTGCTAAGCCTACAAGCAACCCTTCCCATTTCCATCCATACCCGATATCTTTTTTTTTTTTTAATTTTCGGATGTATCATTTGAACCACCAATCTAAGACAAATATAAAAGAAAAGTTAATAGAACATCATCAAAATATTAAGATGTAACAGTAATAATTAATTAAAATTTTTTACCGTACAAACCGACCAAATTAATTCGATTTTTAAAATATTAAGTTTAACATGTAACGAGATAATTTTTGTAATTATCTTTGGTTAATTGCAAACAAAATTAAAGGTTGAGATTAAATTAAATACTTAATTAAGTTTTAGGAGATATTCAAAATTTTGACTTCCATTCTGACATTGGTTGACGTGGCGCAAGTTAGTTGGTCATTCTAAGTGGGTAATCGATTTTCGCGCACATATAACACACCCGTGCATTTGGTCTCGACACTGTACAAGGTCAGAGGAGGTTGCGAGAGCAAAGCACTAAATTGTAAATCGGAGAACACCGCCGCGAAAATAGATTCCGATAGGAAGAGGAAGAAAGAATCGATCTCGTTGGTAGATCGACCGTCGACGAAAGAGAGGGAGAGGGAGAGAGAGAAGAGCAAGAAGAGGTCAAGAATGGCAGCGGCGGCGTCGGGGAGTCAGGTGAGAGCGTCGCACATACTCATAAAGCACGAAGGCTCCAGAAGAAAAGCTTCTTGGAAGGACCCAGAAGGCAGAGTCATCAATAGTACCACTCGCGAGAGCGCCATCTCTCAGCTCAAAGCTCTCAGAGATGACATCGTATCGGGGAAAGTCAAGTTCGAGGATGTCGCGTCTCGTTACTCCGATTGTAGCTCCGCCAAACGTGGTGGCGATTTGGGTTAGTTTCTTGGATCGGTTTGGTTTATTAAAGTTGTGATCTTGATTGCTTAGGAATCGGGATTTGTGGGTTTTATTAAATTCAGATTTACAACCATGGAATGGATTAGGATCTTTTTACTTTTCTTGGTGAGTGCTGATGTAAATCTCTTGATTTAGATTTTATGGGTTAATTGTTTCTTCGTCTGCTGCTTCATGGTTGCGAATTGGGATATTTCAGTTGTGATTCAGTAGATTTCTTAGTAGGCTCTCTTATATATAAGCGGCTTTGTCTCGACAGACTAGTTTTGAATGTTTAAGTGTTTATCAACTTCGGAGGCTAATTGAGCTTTTGCAAATTTGAATCAGAATCTTTATTTTTTGTTCTTGTAGTTATGTTGGATTGTTTGCCTATGAATTGTGGGGCTTTATGAGATATTAAAGTCTTGAAATGATTTCTTTATTAAAGAGTGAATGCTACTGGATATTATTTGTGCTCTCTTGCCTCTGAACTCAACACAGCTTTGAAGAAATAAGAACAAAACTGAATGGAACTTAGATTATCAATGTATTTTATCTTACACTGGTGTGATTGAAAGAGCTTGGTATATTGATTGTGAGCATAGATGGGATTACTGGTGAGAGATGCCAATTATCAGTGTAGAGAACGCACCAACTGATTGTTTCTGTATGAAAGAGAACCTCAATTTTATTTTCCCTTTGTGCTAAGAAAACTGACTAACTGTCCTTGCCATCTTTAACCCCAAAAATAGCTCTTAGTACTCAAATTCACGAACCTCAAAGATCGTGTAGCACCTAGTTTATATTTTGTATTATAGATAGTTGAAGATCAGTTTTATAATCAATTTTAAATGGTCAATGATCAGTTCCTTATTTGATTAATTTTCTCAATTAATTTTTTTTGTTCCTGGAAATGCTGTTTGTCAAAGTTTTAGCATAAGAAGGTCAATCCTGAATATACAGTATATGATGACATTCAAGGGCAGCTTTGTAAACATTCACTATCTTCTGGATCTTATCTGAACTTCTGTTTCTATAATGACTGGTGCTTAGTAGAAACGCTAACAATTAAGCCGTGGATAAGGTTAACTGTGAACATATTGTAATACATTATTCTGTTCTGTTCTTATCCGCTGCAATTCAATCCTAGTTGTCAAAGATATGGAGAAAGATTCATTGTCAGCTTTCATATATATATATATATAGATGTTGATAAGATAATTTGAGTTTGGCTGCTAGCATATTATTTTTGAAAACAATCTCTCTATCAGTTCAGAGATAAGGTGTATCAGTGGGACTTTCACCAGTTGTTGCTGTTGTTGTATTATAGATAGTATTGCATTTTATCTGTTGTATGTTTCTTTGTTTGTTAATACAAGCTGATGAGTGATAGCATAGATATTGTCTGGTTTACTTACCATTATCTTTTCGGTTCAGGTCCATTTGGCCGTGGCCAGATGCAGAAACCTTTTGAAGAAACAACATATTCTCTTAAGATTGGTGAAGTAAGTGACATTGTGGATACAGATAGCGGCGTCCATATTATTAAGAGAACCGGTTGATGATGGAGAAGCTTTGAGTATATTAAAGACATTCAATTTGCTTGACAGTCATATTGGAAGTATTCACGAGATTGATCTAAATTTCAACTGGCCATATCGTGATGATGTGGTTTTGGAATTCCTATTATTTGTGATTGTTTGCGACTCTCCTGGTGCATTGCTAGACTTGTGACTTGTGTGCTTGAAATGTGGAAAAAAAAAACACGTTTGTTATGAAGACTTTTCATTATGTTTTGGGATAATTCTACCGACTATAATGAAATTATTCACACTTATCGGATTTGGTGATTTTGGACGGAAGTTTCAGGTTAAATCTGTCAAAAGTCAACTGGGAAATATTTTCACCAAATATGATGGCATCTTGTTCCCCTCGTTAGCAGTTGTCAGATTCTGCAAACACTTTGCTTTTCACCTAATGTTTTGAAGCCGATTTTCTCTTCACTAATTGAGCTAGAGGGGTAAGTTTTATTACGAAAAGGGGGGGAGAAGAGAGAGTTGGTGTATTTAGCCAGCTTCTATACGGGACCTCCTCTATCATCCTCATATCCTAGAACTTTTCCTTATGGAAAGCTAATGGATCCATCCTCCACTGATGAGGGCTCCTTTCACGAGCTAGAGTCATCTCCCAATAAGGTTCCTCTATCTTCCAGCAGCTTATGTATGGAGCTTTTCCCTTTGCATCCCAAACCTGTCATATAAGTGCTCTCAAAAACTTGATTCTCCTACCCAGCTTGTTCCTTTATGTTTCAGTAGCCCAAACAAGGATTTTCCCTCTTTATACTCCCAAGACTCGGTCACGGACGTATTCGGTGATTAATCATAGAATTCCTCAAACTTTAAAATTTTGGAATAAGGTGACAGAGTCTAGCTATGGAACAACTCAACTTCATTATTTTCCTTGCTCTAAAGCAGATGGAGTTGTCTCGTCTCTTCTAAAAAATTTTCCAACTGGAGCAATATGTTAGGCTTTCTCTCTAATGGGGTATTTTCTAGATCGAAGACACTCATTTATTCAACAAGTGGATTAAGTTTGGTCTTAAGAAAAAGTTGCTGGCAAAAGAAGAATATGCCATCTTCAAATTCAATAATGAAGAAAGCTTAGTCAATATACTATAGCAGGGCATTCCACATGTGGCAAGTAACCAACTAAGTTTGGTTAATCAGGAGATTATCAATCATAATAACAATAACAACTTATAAAAGAGAGTTAAAGCAAATGATTCACAAGTAGAAAATATTCTCACAGAGTGGGGCAGTGCCTCTACCAACAGGAAGTCTAGAAGAAAAACTGAGAAGAAGAGGAACCTTCTAGATACCTTATTTGCGTTCTAGATCTGATGAATATCTTAATATGGAACATAAGATAGCTTAACAACCCTCTTAAGCAATAGTCAATGAAGGATATCATTTTGGAGAAGAAGTCTTTATCATTTTAGGATTTCTGGAGACTAAAATAAAGGCTCATAATCTTTATGACAATACTAGGTGATCTTTAACCTAGCTTTTATCAATACCATCTTGTCTATGTCAGAGCAAGTGGACCCATATTGCATGCTTTTTGAACTTGTGTGCTACTCCTATTTGTATTTCCTTTATATACATTGCCAATCTTACAAACAAAGAGATAAACTATGAAGTGAATAATAATGACCCATAGTAGTCCAAAAATTAGATTCACTTATCAAAGAAGAAAGACCAAAGGCACTGAAGGGGTAGCTTTATCAAATTAGGAAAGGGGGGAAAAGTTGTCTAAAGAGAGGAGAGTTAGTTAGCTGACAGAAGGAATAAAATAGTACAGGAGGGGTGAGGGGACATCATCATGCATTCTATTTTTCACGTATAGTTGAGCTTAAGGCTAGAGGAGCTAGAACCTAGAATTCTAGTGCATTATCCTTGTTATTTTACTGATCTGTAGTGATCAATCAATATACATACTATTTTCAGTCCATTGTTGTGTGCTTGTGTGTGCTGTTGAGTTAGTAGAATATTGGCAGGGTCTATCATTTAGTATCAGAGCATACGTTTTTGGGAATGGCAGCAAAGAAACAGGATACGAGGTTAGACGTACTGGAAAAAGAAGTAGAAGAAATCAAAGTGGGTATGCAAATGGAGCGTGACTCCTTGAGGATGGAGGTCAATCAAAAGCTTGAAGGGGTAAAGGGTGAGCCGAAGGAAGAGATCAGTAGGAGGTTCAATCAGTTGATGCAAGCTATCACCACTCTTCAAATCCAACCAGACCCGTCACCCCACAACTCGGTGAAAATTCTTGAAGGTGAGTCTTCGGCAACTGGAATGATGAGAGGCTGAAGGGATGAGACTAAGGAGGACGTGTTCATATGGAAGGAAAGTCCCGAGAGAGGGGAGGATAAGTGGGTCAGGTTTGATCCAAATACCCGTTTGAGATTCGCGGGGCATCATTTGAGAAATGGGTATGACTCGATTTCTAAAAACATAGTCTGGGAATACTTTTGAGATGAAGGAGATCTAGAAGGGGGGCAATTCAGGAGGGATGGTCGATGTGAGGCAAAAAAATGAGAAGGGGTGAACGTTGCACCGATGATGTCTGAATCGAGCCAGAGAAGAGGGGGCGGTACCGAGGAGAGGAAATGCATCAGCGAGATGAGCGCTGAAGAGGATATCTAGACGATGATCCTCGACCACCAGATTGGAGGCGCGATTGTAGGCCCATCGAATTGAGATGCCAGTTTTCAAAGGACAAGACCCAAACATGTGGGTTAACCGTGCAAAGCAATTTTTCTCTAACGGGAGATACACAGATGACGAGAAGGTGGAGTTGGCTGCGTTGAGCTTTGATGAGGAAGCCTTAGCGTGGTACAGGAATATCGAAGACACTGGTGCAATTTTGGATTGGAGAAAGCCGAAGGGTATGATATTCCGACATTTCCGACCACTCCACGCAGGAAGTATTTGTCAAAGGTTCCTGTCCATCAAACAAGAGGGGACAGTTCTTGAGTACAGGAGGCAATTTTGGGCACTAGCTATGTCCTACTATGAGCTAACACTGGAGGTGATGAAGTGCACCTTTATTAAAGGGTTCAGCCCCAAATCAGGTATGAACTAAACTTGCTTAAGCTCAGAGGGTTGACTGAGATAATTGAAATTGCCTTGGGGATAGAATAGAAGAACAGGGAGATGAGGAATTATAAGTGTAGTTGACCGGGAAACACGGGGCAGGATAGGTGCCATTTT
>JANIPM010000231.1:52217952-52229500 GCA_027478405.1 Erythroxylum cassinoides
ACTTCATTTCAATCAACTCATCCACTTGAACTCTCATAAACTATACAAATCTCCACAAAAATCAAAATAATCAAAACCCAATAATTCTTTTCTCATGAATTTCTTCAAAGCACAAATACCTTTATTTTACAATACTTACATAAAACCACTCATTTAACTTCACTTAATATTTCTAAATTTCACTCAAAAGTCGGGGTCCAACAGTGATTTTCACCAAGGAGATTATTCTACTTCATGGTATTCCGAGGTCGCTTGTGTCAGATAGATACAAGTTATTTTTGAGCCAAGTGTGGGAGGAGTTGTTTATGTTGACTGGCACTCAACTAAACTGTAGCTCCGCCTACCAAACTTAGTTGGATGGTCAAACCGAGGTCACTAATAGAACAATAGAGGCCTATCTTCGCTGCTTTACTAGAGATAAGCCTCTTCAATGGTACAAATGGTTATATTGGGCGGAATATTGCTATAATACCTCTTTCCACTCTTCCCTAGGGCTTTCCCCTTTCAAGGTGGTTTATGGAAGAGAACCACCACCAAATTTAAGATATGGAATGCAGAAAACGGTTGTGGCTAGTGTGGAGCAGATGCTACAAGATAGAGATGCCATGATAGAAGAGTTGAACAACCATTTTGGTGACAGCTCAACAGTATATGAAGACAAGAGCTGATGTGCACAAAAGGGACATTGAATTTGCAGTTGGAGATAGTGTGTATTTGAAGTTAGCTCCTTATAGGCAGCAATCTTTGGCTAAAAGAGTGAATGAGAAGCTGTCTCCTAAGTTTTATAGGCCATTTTCAGTCATTCGAAAGGTGGGATCAGTGGCATATGAACTTGCCTTACCACCAGAATCCAAGATACATCCCATATTTCGCGTTTCGTAGTTAAAGACAACCTATGGACAACATCAGATAGCAAGCTGGCCAAAGGATCTCAGCCCCAATCTGGAGTTATTCATCCAACCCTCAGCTGTTTTGGGAGTGAGAACTGGGCTACAATCTAAAGTCAAGGAGGTTTTAATTTGTTGGGAGGGGTTACTGAAGAAGCAACTTGGGAGCCGTATGACTTAATTGATCAACAATTTCCAGCCTTCCACCTTGAGGACAAGGTGCAGCTGATAGGGGGTAATGATACGACCCATAGTAGTCCAGAAATTAGATTTACTTATCAAAGAAGAAAGACCAAGGCACTAGAGGGGTAGCTTTGTCGAATTAGGAAAGGGGGCAAAGTTGTCTAAAGAGAGGAGAGTTAGTTAGCTGACAGAGGGAATAAAATAGTACGGGAGGGGTGAGGGGACATCATCATGCATTCTATTTTTCACGTATAGTTGAGCCTAAGGCTGGAGGAGCTAGAACCTCGATTTCTAGTTCATTATCCTTGTTATTTTACTGATCCTTAGTGATCAATAAATATACATACTATTTTTAGTCCACTGTTGTGTGCTTGTGGGTGCTGCTGGGTTAGTAGAATATTGACAGGTTCTATCAGTAAATTAAGGCTAGTCTAGCCTACAATCTAGGCCCCCTAGCTTTTGATTGGTGATCTAAATTACACCTAACACCTAGATGAGATTAATAGTAGAAGAATTTCTATGTTTAATCCTTTAAATGAGCTTAATTCAGTTGAGAGAGCAGTTAAAACAGGAATAGAGAAGGAAGTTGATAAATGCAAATCCTATCTGTTTATGCTCAAACTAAAGACAATAAAAAAGGAATTGAAATCCCTCAATAGAAGCAGTTATCCCAATAAGGAGATTCATATTAGATATGCTAAAGAGTCACTGGAACTTTGCTAAGTTGAATGTTATTAGACCCCTTATGCATAGACCTTAAAAACATAGAGATTCAGGCCTTGAATAATTATACCTTTACATTGGAAATTCATAATTCTCCACTTCACAAAAAGCGAGAACTCTTTAGATACAAGAAGGGACACCAATTCTAAATTTTTCTACAATTCTTGAAGGAATAATAACAAAATTAATGCCCTTATGGATGATGCTGGGAATATTTGTAAGGAGTAGGTTTCTATCAAAAAGAAATTCTTTTAACTTTTTCAAATCTTTTTTGGGAGATTCCTCTCCTTGTTGCTCTTTAACCCCAGAGTTGGAATCCATTATAGATTACAAGTTAAATTAGCCTTTGAAGGACACCTTTGTTTAGTCTATAACCCCATCTGAAGTGAAGGATATTTTATTCAATCTCAAACCCCATAAATTTCTTGGTCTTGATAGTTTTAAGATTTTTTTTTCCAAAGAACTTGGTCTTTAATAGGTGAAATAGTTGTGGGAGCAATGATGAAGTTCTTTGAAAGCAAGAAGTTGCTTAAGGAGATTAATAAGACTTTTATTTGTTTGGTATCTAAGAAGAGAAACCCAAACTCTCTGATTGACTTTCACCCTATATCCTATTGTAATATAGTTTATAAGATTGTTTCTAAAATATTGGCTCAAAGGCTCGAGGATGCAATGAAACACTTCATTAGTAATTATTAGGGGGCTTTTGTGTAAGGATGGAAAGTTGATGAATATATCCTTTTTGCATAAGAACTATTCGAGGATTTTAATGTCAAAGCTTTTGTTAGAAGCTGATCTTTCAAAAGCGTTTGATACTCTTGACTAGCAATTTATAACAAACTTCTTACATGCTTTTAGTTTCATCAAAGCTTTTATTTATTAGGTCCAAAGGTACATTACCCATACCATGATTTTTAAAGGAACTAAACGAATTAGACAAGGGATCTCTTGTCATTGATGTGCTTACAAGGATTGCAACTCATAATATTGAGATGAACAATGCATTTAAGTTTCATTATAACTGCAAATAGCTTAATTCATTCCATCTGGATTCTACGAATGACTTATTAATGTTTTGCAGAGTAGACCCTTTATAACTTCAGGTGCTATAAGATCTCTATCCACTCTCTCTGACGTCTTGCTTGCACATTAATGTAGATATAAGTTCTATTATGTTAATTTTCAAAAAAAAGTTCTATTATGTTTTTTATGGAGTTAACTATGCTTCTAGTCTTGCAGAGTTATCTCGTTTTCAACTAAAGTTTGCTCCCTTTAAATATCTAGGAGTTCTAACTTCTATCAAGAAACCTACATAAGTGGAGTGCCTTCCTACGTTGGAATCCATAAGAAATGGAGTATCCAAATACCAAAACAAATTCCTCTCAATTTCTAGAAGGTTACAACTCATAACATCCATTCTCACTAACCTGCATAAACGATAGTGCTCCCATCTAGCCCTTCTTAAGAGAATTATTAAGGAAGTAGACAAAATGATTAGGAACTTTCTGTGAATAAGTGACATAAGCAGTCCACATGGATCTAAAGTAAAGTGACCTATCTTGTACTACACCAGAAATGAGGGGGCCTTAGTATAGTCTCATTTAAGGTAAGATGCAATATGTGTCGGACAATTTTGTGCTTTCCCATAAAGTTGGACAACTATTAATTGCATTTTTTGGTTTTTAAATAAATTATCGGTTAAGTTATGTAAATTGATATAAATAAAGATAATAAAGTGACCCAATAAACTATCTACATTAATGGGTTGAAGTACGGGTAAAAAATGCATCTCAAATACTGTAGATCGGACCTATATCGGCCTTATGATGGGGAAGCCCGATATGGAAGCTATATAAAGGTTAAGATCTTCTGCAGTTGCTCATATCAATCGTAAGCATAAGGAATTTCTGACCCGTTACGAGAAATTATGTATTGAGAAAATCATAGAAAGACTTAGCCCGTGTCCCGTAGAGCACTTTTCGTAAAGGTCCTGGGAGATTCATAATCGTTTGGAGCTCAGAATCGCCATCAGAATCAGAGATGGAACTGAAATCAGGTATTCTACATTACCTTCATTTTTAATCCTTTCATGTAGATTCGAGGTACGTAATAAGGTTTATATTACGTATTACATATGGTATAAAAGCGGTTACTTGATCGGATTGCCGAAAACGAAGGTTTTTCAATTTTTCATCTGATATGGTTTTTCTTATTTCTTGATTCATTTTTCAAATTTTTACGTATATAATTACGTAAAAGTGGCATACATAAGGCTAGCTATGAAAATCAGGTTAAAACTGCTACAGTACATGGGGGTAGTGGCGTACAATTGGCGCGTGCAACGTCAGACTGGACTCGCAACCCACACTTCCACAAGCATGGAATGGCGAGCAAGTGTCGAGCACGCGCCCATCCGGCCTGTCCACATGGCATGTCGGATGGAGGACACATGGCAGTATGTGCAATGCACGCACCGTACAATGGATGCGTGTCTGCAAGTAGGTACCCTGGGGTGTTTTAGGTCAGTTTTTGGGTTCAAAAAATTTATAAAGTAAGTTTCTCTATTTTTCTGGATTTATTACATTAGTAATAAATTAAAGTTTAACTCTAGAAAAAGGAATTAAGATATTCTGGATCCAATTTCAAGTGAATTTTCATACTTCGGACATCATATGAGGGAGATACATAAGGTTATGATAGTTCATTGGAATGGGAATTGAGACATTCTGAAGCCATTTTTGAGTGAATTTTCGTGTAACAAATTTGCCATAAGGGAGATGCATGAGGTTTTCGTGTCTCAGGTGGTCAACAGTCACTATATTGAGATTTTTCTTTTATGAAAGTCTCAAATGAAGTTTTCAGAGAATGTCTTCAGCTCGAGTGTGTGACAATGAGATTGTGCATTCAGTTTTTTGCATTTTTGGATGTTACGTTATCACATACTATATGCCCATAAAGAATGTAAGGATAGCATAAAGTTGTATCTCTTGTGTTTGTGGACTTTGTGAGTGTTGATGAGAATGTAGTCACCAAAGTAACCTTTAAAGTTAGTATTTTGAATTGTTCTAATTGCATGTTGGGGGATGTCTCTGATTTTATGTTTGATTATCCTACCCAAAGGTGCTAACCTTACATAACATTCTGAGATGTGCATAAAGGCATTAGATGGAGGAAAGCTATTGCTCAAATGATCTATTCACCCAAAGGTGGTAGTGTCATAAGAGTTGATAGTTTGTACTCTGATTGCTTTTATGTGTGGAGATCTAATTCCATATATTATGTATTCAGCCCAAAGATGTTTCATAAAATGTGTAATTGGATTTTCAGTAAAGATACTATTTAATGGCTTTAGTATCGCTGTTATCATGCATTTGTGCTGATTTAAAGATTATTATCTTGAAGTCACCTTTTTAGTCAACAAAATCAATGTCACCATTGAAACCCTGACCAATTTTAATACAAAGAAGTGGACGGAGGATGTATTGAATATTGACCATACTACGAATAAGCCATCTCCATTTACATCCATGACCTTGAAAAATCATAAAGCAGCCGGGGATTGATCTAACAAATTATATATGATGACCATTAAAAGATCCATTCTTAACCATCTGCAAAGTGGGCTTTCGGACACAATCATAGCAAAGGAGTTTCTTGATAATGTCTCCCAGATACACAATCTCATCTAGTGTTGAGATAAGTGCCTTGTTGAAAGAATTATTCTCCATAAAGTATACGGGGGAAAAGGGAAGTAATGAAGTATATACCGAGAATGATTCATCTTTATAGTAGATTGAAGATGTTAGGATTTCAATGCTTTGATAGCCCCTTGCGTTGCTAAGGAGAAGAAATTCAAGCTTGCTACTCCTACAGCCCTCGAAGCAACTAAAGGGAAGATAAAGATGAAACCCACTAAGTTCAAAGGTAGAAAGTTTAAACCTTCTCCACTTGCTAATGTTGGTTAAACCAGTTCTAATAAAGGTCCTAGGGACATAAAGAAACCAGTAGTATGAGGTTTAAAAAGAAAGACTGAGACCATCAGGTTACTCTTTGGCATGTCAATTTATGAATCTAATTTGCGATAGTCGCATTAAATACATGGTGGATATTTAGTGAAGCATCTAGTTAAAGTGCTTCCCCATTGCAGTAGTTCATATCAAGGATAAAGCCAAATGGTGTGTTGCCGATAGGCATGACTGCACCTTAAAGGACTTGAAGAAGTCAATGCAGAGTAGGACTAATCTACCTAATTATCTAAAAATTTAGAAACACAGCCTTGCACACATTCGTGTATGAGACTACTCTATTGAGGTAGTATAATCTTTATAAAGAAAGATCGCATACTCATTTCACTCATTGTTATTTAGTAAGATATCTCGACCACTTTAATACTACAACTTTTACTATAGAGAATGAGGGACTAGAATAGTGGAATCATAGATGGATAAGTTTCTGAAATACTATATGGATAATGATGGTGGGCCATTTGACCCTTCAGATGATAGCAGGGCGGATACTACAGTGATCATGTAACCGCTACTCATACAGTTAGATCCGATAGATCTAGGTCTTTGTACCATGCTTGTACAAGAACATGAACTCATACTTAGAGACACAGAGGTTCCTGGGGGTATAAGATCTAATACAGTTAAGTGAATCCACTAGAGTGAGACGACCTGCTATTCCATCTAATTACACAGTATATCAAATGTACAGGACTATGCTATTAGACATGCTACGAATCCAATCACTTTTACAAAATCTATTTCTAGACCTAATGTAGGTGCATGGTAGGATGTAATAAATGACGAGATGCAAGCCATGAAGTATAGTAAAGTCTGAGAGCTAGTTGATTTGTAGTGGAATTGCAAAATCTTCAGTTGTAAATGAAGTTTTTGGACTAAAGGATTTCGAGATAAAGTTTAGCAGTTTATAGGTTCGCTCAGTTACCTAATGGTTTACTAAGAGAGAAAGGTTGACTTTAAGTTACCTTTTCTCTAGTATCCTAGGAGGAAACATTTTGAGTGATTTAGGAAATTGTAGCTCATGATGATATAGAGTTATATCAAATGGCTATTAAAACCGCTTTCCTAAATAGAGACCTTTATGAAGTGGTCTATATGGTACAACCTAAAAGATTTCAAGATGCAGATGGAACTAACATGGTTTGCACGTTATGTAGATCAATATATGGTTTACATTAAACCTTCTAAAAGTGATACCTTAAATTTGATAAGGTTGTAGCCTCTTTCAGCTTCATGGAAAATAAAATTAAAAAGATGCTTATACTATGAGGTTAAGGGGAGCAAAGTTATCTTCCCATTACTGCATGTGGATGATATATTGCTCACGTCAAATCACTTGACCATATTGTATGAGGTTAAGCAACTTTTGGTCAAGAACTTTGACATGAATGACCTAGGTGTAGCATTTTCTGTCCTAAGTATTCAGATTCACCAGGACAGATCTCAACACTCACCAAACCTCTCATAGAATGCATACATTGAGTATGTGTTACAAGGGTTTAATACGGTTAATAGTAAACCTATCGTAGCACCTACTTCTCATAGTGAGAGATAATCTTTGGTACAGTATCCAAAGAATAAAATAAAGAGAGAGGTTATGAGGAACGTTTCGTAATCTAGTATAGTTGATAGCCTGATGTGTGCTCAACTATGTACTAGATATGACATTGAATTCACTGTTTAACTATTTGGTCAATATCTGGTTAATCTAGTTGTAGACCATTAGAATGCAGTCTAGCGAGTATTAAGATACTAAAGGGAATTAAGGATTACATGTTGACATAAAGAAAAGTCAACAGACTAAACCTTGTAGGGAATTCAGATTCAAATTTGAGCTATGTGTCTGGATGATCGAAAGTTTACTTAAGGTTACAGTTTGAAGATTGCAGATGGTACAATGTTGTCGAAGTGCGTTAAGAAGACACATGTAACTTCCTCGACTGTGCATGCAAAGTGTATGCTATAGGGCTGCTTCAAAGACGACTTAGCTTAGAAAATTGATTGCTAAGTTGTCTGTGGTTGACTCAGCGGCTAGACCCATTTGTTCATACTGTGATAATCTTCTTGTCGTGTTATTTAAAAACAACAAAGAATATCATAGGGTCTTAGCATTTAAAGGTCAAATAGTTGGTTACAAAGGTGTTGATATGATAAGACGACATTAAGGTTTGGAGCATTTAAGGACCGAGGAACTGTAAGTCGATCCTTTGACTAAAAGACTTTGCCCACTTGAGTTTATGACACAAGTATAAAGTATGGGTGTTTTGATGTCTTTAGACACTGTTAGTTTGGGGATCGTTATGTTTGCTCCATGTACATTTGTACATTTTGATGTATTATGATAGTATGATGGTTCATCAATAAAGATGATCATCGTTTATCCTCAGTAATATGTGTTGTCCTACATTGTCATAATATGTATAAAAGTCTTAAAGATTTGTGTCGATCTTAAGCATTTAAAGGTTATTGGGAATACATACAGATTAACTTTGTGCCTATGTCATTTAGATGCATACAATTTTAGTACGGATATCCATGAAGTTTAACATGACATAAGGAATATAAGTTTTTAATCTCATAAAGGTTCTCTAATGTTGTTTAGCATTTAGTTAGACAACATAAAGGTTTTCTTTAGCAGTTTAGCATTTGGTGAGAAGAAATAAGTTTTATCAAATGCTGTTTAGCATTGGTTGAGAGAAAACAAGATTTCTCTAATGCAGTTTAGCATAAAGTTGGAGAAATCGAGATCTACAAACGAAGATGATATCTTTTAGATCATAAAGGTATCGTCCTAGTTTGTCATACTTCGTTTTCCTATTCATGTTAGTGAGGTATTAGGTATACGTGATTGTATTGGATCTGTGTCGCACATGACACATGTATTTGATACTTTCAGTATCGAAAGCCTTGCAAAACAAAATGATGGACTTTCATTATCTTTGGATCAAATGTTTTGTTTTTAAACCTAGTCGACTAATTCAATAGCGTGGCTTAACCAAGTTTTTAAACTAGAGTCAAAATTGCGATTAATGATTGTCCAAAGGGGAGAATGTTGGACAATTTTGTCCTTTCCCATAAATTTGGATAATTATTAATTGCATTTTTTGGTTTTTCAATAAATTATTGGTTCAGTTACGTAATTTGATCCAGATAAAGATAATAAAGTGACCCAATAAATGATATAAATCAATTGGTCGAAGTCTAGGTAAAAAAATAGATCTCAATTAGTGTGGACCATATCCATATCGACCTTGTGATGGGAAAGCCCTATATAGAAGTTATATATAAAGATTAAGGTTTCCTATAGTTGCTCGTATCAATCGTAAGCATAAAAATTCTCTATCCCGTTAAGAGAACTTACGTATTGAAAAAACTGTAGAAAGACCTAAACCTCGTGTAAGGAAACCCTTTCTATAAAGGTCCAAAGAAATTCGTGATCCTTTGGAGTTTGGAAACGACATTGGAATTAGAGATGGAACTAAAATCAGGTATTCCGCATTACTTTCTTTTTAATCCTTTCATGTATGATCCTGGATACGTAATAAGGTTTGTATTGCGGAAATCAAGAAATGATCAGCTCCATTGCTTCCGTTCCAGTAAGGGTACCTATCAGCCACAACAAGAACATAATCTTTGATCAAACGTTGGAGCTCGTCACGGTCGAAAGTGTAGGGTTCGCAGACATAGGAAATGATTTGAGTGGTGCTGCCCGGGATAAAGAATGCATGAGCCTGGTTAGGGTGGTGAGCAGCAAAGTAGCTCTTACCCCTCACCATCTCGTCGATGAATTGCCCTTCAATGCCATATATTTCATGCAATGGTGCTGTGTGAACCAGTGACTCCTCTCCTTCCCTGTAAACCCAAACCTCGAATCTTTTCTCCATCTCTATGTAACTCCTGATCACATAAATTTCTGTAAACAACTCCTTCCCTGTAAATTGCATGTAAATTTCATGCAATGTTGCAGCTTAACTGGTGAAAAGCCACAACATTTCTGTAAACAACTCCTGTGGGAACATAAATTTGCTTCTTATACGATGAATAGTTTTTGGATCGAACAGCTTCATGTATAGCTGCTCTTGCTCTTGCCAAACCAACTTCTACTCTCCTGGAACTGCTCCTTTTCTGCAGAGAAAAAGGAGTTATGAGAAGCGGAGATCCCGAACTCACCCAGTCTGCTTCGTGACCTGGCGACCTTCCCACGGGAGCCTCCCAAAACCGTGCCGGAAGTGGAGGAGGAGGCGGTGGCGTCATCTTCGTAGGCACAAATGGCAGGCGATTGAGGAAGAAGGAGGGTGAGGGAAACATAGGAAGGAAATTTTCACCGGAAACAATGTGAGCAATAGGATGGATTTTGAGCGGCGGTGGATATGGTAAAGAAAGGGTACTTTGGCTGTTGATGTCATAAATTCATTAACATTTTATAAATATTAAATTTTAGGATTAAACTTGTGATTGGTGTAAAATTTAAGGATAAAATTAACCTTTAGACAAAGAGTTAACAATTTTAAAATTATAAGATTTTTTTTGTAACTTTCGGATATGCTAGGATGAATTATTACTCACGAGAAAATTTGTAACTCTCCGTCATGTTAGGACGAATTATTGCTCATAAAGTCAAGTCTTACTCTAAACATACACGCAAACTGATCACTATCAGAGCATCAATTTCTAAGAAAAACACGGCAACTTACAAAGTTAGGTAATTTGTTCAAAAATTTCCACATAAGGTGGGTAACCATCATAACAGCAAGAAATAAATGAATGGTCCTCTACGCGTTTTTGAAATTTCTACGCTGACTTAATTGAAGTTATAAGACTTTTTGTATGCATCCCCTTTTTTCTTGGTCTTCAAAAACTTCCACATAAGGTGGTTGGCGTCTCCCCTTGTTGCTGCGCCTCTTCTCTGCTTTATTGTTCAGTGTCTACTGTTCAGTGACAAGACCATTAAGGGTCTACATCGCTTAAAACGTTGCTCTCCTTATGCTTCCGCTGCTTTCTTTGCTTGTTGCGTATTGCCTTCAAAACGACGCATCTTGCTCCTCTGCGCTGCTTCAAAACGACGCCTTTCCTTGTGCTGGTGCTGGGTTTATTGTCCCTCGCTACTGCTCCTGTTGCTGCTCACCCTCTATTCATTGTTGTTTTTTGACAATTTAATTCGCTCCTCTTAAAACCCTGCTAGTGGGTCACCCTCATAATTGGTATGGTGCTATAAAATGCTTGTGCCACTTCGTCATTTGCTCAATAAGCAACAAGAGCACTACTGATCAATAGAAATGACGACAGCAGAAGTGAGTATTATGATAGTATTATTATTACTATTACAATGGTGGAGCTCCCTTGGTTGTTTGGAGGAGGAGAGAGCTGCACTTTTGCAGCTCCATCATTCCTTCAATCATCCAAACGCCACATCTTGGCGTTCATGGGATATGAATCCCGACTGTTGTAAATGGCACAGAGTTGAGTGCGACGTCACAACAGGACGAGTCAATGAGCTAGGTCTTGAGGATTTCAGATATGAGCGTTTACGAGAATGGAACTTTAATGCCTCAGTGTTCCTTCCCTTTCAACAACTCAAAATTCTTGATTTAAGACGCAACAACATTGTTTGCTGCGTAAAGAATGAAGGTTGTTGTTCTTATTTTTGTTAATACCACACAAACACCTTATGATATCACAAACTAAGACCATTTTCTCATTCACTCCCTCTCTCTCTCTCTCTCTTTATAT
>JANIPM010000231.1:52263703-52277828 GCA_027478405.1 Erythroxylum cassinoides
GTGTGTGTGAATATGATGCATGAGCAAGACCAACGCATTTCCTTTGTCTCTCCTTGAGCACATATGTACTGAGATTTCGGTTCTAACCCTTAATATGGGGACAGGATGTTACATAATACACATCTTATATAATATAACTCATTTTTGTATGATTACATCATACACAATTCTATTTCATCCAATACAATTCACCAAAAAGTCAAAAACCAACAATTCAAGTATTTAATATAGACAATTACAAAATACACATATACATCTTATATAATATAACTCATTTAGTTTATTTAACTATAAACTATAAACTAATGTATTTTATTTACTTATACAATTCATTATGCAATGACTTTTATTTACTTATACAATTCATTATGCAATGATTTTAATTATCTTAACTAACTTTAATCAACATTGTTACTAAAATCCTAATTTCTAGCTTTAATTTCATAATCTTTCATTCACCAATTTTAAGCAACATTCTTAGTTTCTACTCAAGTTAAATTTATAACGAAGAGTAAACATACATTACAAAGTTCAATTTCATCAAACACAGTTCACTAATAAGTTTAAAATTAACATTTTTTTCTCAAATTAACTCCATAACCAACATACACTATATACTAGACAATTCAATTTAATCAAGCACAATTTAACATACAAAATTACTACACAAGTACACGATATAAAGTCACAAATACACAATTCAATATTCAAATTAACAATCAATCAATCAAGGGATCAACACAATTCTACAATACCGAAATTCCATAATCAACTTCACATTTTCACATATTCACAATTTGAAAATTTCACAAATTGTAAAATTCACAACTTCACAATTCCACAAATTGTCAAATTCACAACTTCACAATTCTAAAAAATTTGTTGCAATTTTTGGCAACCTTTATTGAGTTAAATCCCTATATTGATGCGGGTTAGTTAATGGGTAGGTCAGGTCATGTCAGTTTGAGTCTTTAGATCTGCAAAATTCTAGATCTAATTTAATCTAGATTATTGGAGGAGCGGGGCAATGTGGGAGGCAACCTACGGTGGGTAGCAGGCGAATAGGAGTTAGTTCATGATGGGCAGTAGGCATATAAGAGGCGGTTTACGGAGGGCATAGTGAGCACACTCGATAGGAGACAAAGAGAGCAGCGTTGCAGTGATTCTATGATGGCTGGTGATAGAGTAAGATGCGACTGTGATGCTGGGCAGAGGTAAGCGGCAGTTGGGAGAGGAGAGATAGAGAGGAGATAAGACAAGAGAGAGGAGAGACTGAAATGAGATGAGAGGACAAAGGTAAACACACTCTATGGGGTTGTTTAAAAAAATTACTGATTAGTCCCCCATTTTATCAAAGTTTATGGTATTGGACAATATTTAACCAGTATTTAATTCTACAAAATCATCGGTATCAACTGGTACTAATAACTGGTAACTTAGGGCAAGGTTTTGTACCATTTTTTGATAGTATCAATCGGTACAGTACGTGTAAGACCCCAGATCACCCGCTTACAGATATTGTTCGCTTTGGGCCTTGGCCCAACTAAGCCCTCACAATTTTGCTTTTTTCGAGGCCTTCCCAGGAGGTCACTCATCCTAGAACTACTCTCCCCTGAGTACATTTAACCTCGGAGTTCTGAAGGGATCCAGTCCGTTAGGCCATGGAAAACGCGTCTGTAAAGGAGGCCTAACCACTTGCCGATCCAACCAGCCCGAGTACTGGCTCTGATACCACTTGTAACAGCCCAGATCACTCGCTTACAGATACTTCGTTCCCCTCTCCAACCAATGTGGGATCTCACAGTACGAATCCATGTCCTTGTTTCTAACTATATGAAGATCTTACTAAGCTGAAATAGGGACAATAAGTGGGCATATTATGAATATAATATGTATGGGAATTCTTCCTATACATATATGAACATGGAGTCAATCTCGAATTACTATGAAGATGCAAACTATATAGTTGTCTATAGGGGAAAACTAAGAGCTATGAACAATCCTTTCTTTAATACTTACAAATTTAGATGGATAAATAACTCTAATTTTTTCTGGCAAGAGTAAGGAGATGGAATAGGCAGACCTATAATACCAATTGGGTTCCAATAGAAACCTCTATTTTAGCAACCACTATTTCATAAAATATAAAGATAGAAGAGATTCTCAAGCAACATATGCATTTTATTAATGAAAAAATGGATCATTTGGAGAAACTTGAGTATTAAGTGGGATAACTTAAAAGGCGATGTAGTCAAGATATGCACTCATTCACAACGTGGAAGTGAAAGGAACCAATTAGCCAATATGATTGGTGAAAAAGGCCAAGGTAAGATTTGTAACAACATAAAAGTAAACTCAAAAGATCAAGTGTTAGCCATCATATTGAGAAGTGGCAAAACATTTAATGCTGCAACTGATAAAAAAGAGGAAGTGCAAAAGTAAGACAAACCTAAGGGAGAAAACAAAGTGAACCGAAGCATTAGCATATCAATGTCAGTCTTATATTCATCTAGCATTAGTTTGAAGTAGAAGCTTCAACCCAAGGTCAAACTTTATGTGCCACTCATTCCATATCCTCAAAGGTTGAAAAAGAGAAAGGATAAAGACAACTCTAAGAAATTCCTTGATAGCTTTAAGAAGTTTTCCATTAAGATCTCCTTTATCAAAGCATTAGGCCATACACCATCACATGTAAAGTTTTTGAATGAAATTATCTCTGAAAAATTAAAATTAAGGATTATGCTATATCACCTTCAACTAATGATTGTAGCGTAATCTTGTAAAGAAAATTATCTCCAAAGTTAAAGTGTCTAGGGAGTTCTTTTGTTCCATGTTATTTTAGTGCTTCTAATGTTAATAAATATTTATATGATTTAGGTGTATGTATTAATCTTATACCTTTATCTCTTTTCAGGAAGCTTAGAATAGGGGAAATAAAGCTAACACTAGTATTACTCTAACTAGTTGATAGGCCCTTTAGCACCTAATTAGGATAGTGGAAGAACCAATGGTTAATGTGAGAAATCTAATTTTCCCTACAGATTTCTTAATAGTAGATATGGAATGAATACATTGTATAATTTTACATACAATTATGTTAATTTAAAGTTGGAGTTTTACTTCCTTTTTTTATTAAGAGATATGGAAATGTTTAAAAGTTAAAACATATTTATCATGTATGTTAATTTTATACATTAGGTTGAATTTTTTATATTGAGCTAAAGTTTGAAGGATTATGGAGTGAATTAAAATGATATATGATTATAAGCAAGCAACTGGGTATCTAACAATTTGATGGACTTTACAATTAAATTAATAATTAAAATTTTGGATTTATATGATTGATTTGTTAAATTCTTTCCCAAATTTCCTACCTATTTAAGTTAAGAGTAATAAGAATGATTTGCTTAAGGAAGATTAACTTTGGGATAATTTGGTAAGTGCTAGTTACACTATAATTTTAGTACTACATGAGAGAATTTTGCTTATATTTGGATAATATTTTTAAGGATTTGGCGCTTAGTTTAGTTTATAATTTATTTTTAGGCCTTATTATAGCTCTCCACTAAAGAAATAGTGAATTTAGGAAAGTTAAAGTCAAGTTGGAGAAGTTTTAGAGTGATTTTGGATGAACATGGGATGGATATGATCCTATGTTTAAAACCAGATCAATAATATGATACCTTATTATCCCTTTATAGTCAATTGGTTCGTTCTATCTTTTTCACAAATTGTCATATGAAGGCAAATAGATTGTTGTTGGTTTAAGGTTAGACGAAAATTTTAAGGTTTTATTGACATGAAAACGAGAGAAATACGATAAAGAAAAGAAGGGAGTCATTTGGAAAGACCGGAGACCAAATAAGAGGAGAAAAAGGAGCTTAACTAGAATCTCTTAGGACAATAAAGGGAGAATCTTGGATAAAAATTCAATATTCCATCAAAATTCAAACAAAGAACATCAAGATTTCAAGATCCTTGAGAATGAGTCCCTGTATTTTGTTTTCTTTTTTATCATTGATTTCCTTGTTTCTAATATGAACTAAATCCCTACATATGATTTAGTACAAATATATTAATGTCTCATTAATTATTGCTTAGCTTATATACATTCTCTTGATTTTAATTGTTGAATTTATGTCTATCCATCATTGATTCAATATTAGGAATTATATGAAAGACTGAAAGAAGAAGTATAATATGTACATAAGGAGAATAAACATTATAGATCTAGAGAAAGTGACGCCTTAGACTATTGTGATAACGAATAGATTAAACTATTTAATGAGTTTGATTAAAGTTACCTGTGCATAAAAGTTGGTAATTCCTTAATTCAATATACCTATGTGCCTAAAAAAAGGCATAAATATCTTAAATTAATTGATATTTCAACTTTGATTTAAGTAATCTTTCTTGATAATTAAAATTTCATAAGTTTACCTCAAAGCCTTAATATTTGTTTATATTAATTTTTTATTTTTATTCAGCTTGTTTTAGTTTGCCTATCAATTTAAATACTTTTTTATAAATTCTTATTTAATTTAATTTAATTATTTTTGCTATGATTAATAGGTTTAGTAGTTGTAAACTTAGTGGGATCGATAACTTGGAGCACTCTAGATTTAAAACTTTCTACAATCGATTCTTTTTACTTTTCAGCTAGATTAATCATTAACTTAGACCCTAACTTAAGTTTGATCATATATTTAACATGAGCATATGAAATTTAGCTTGAAATATAAGTTATAAGCTTTAAAAGTGATTAATGAGATGGGATAAACTCATTTGTTTTTTATTTTTAACCTTAGAAGTGTTCGATAGTTTGTCAATATTTTAACTATTTTTAGCCCTTTTTTACCAGGTAATATCCAATAAGAAACATTTGTCATTATCATGTAGTCTATTATGTATGATTCCTTCGTTAATGATCCACAATCAACAAAAACCATATACAGTAGACACTTATGCCATGCTGCGTTGGTGGAGTCTCCTATGGTGTATATAATTAACTCAACTCCTCTAATCTATATACTATCTAAGAGAGGTGTGATAGGAATAATTTATAAGGTGTTTTCTAGGTTTTAGAGTGTGCTTTTAACTATTTTTTAAGTGATAATCATGTGTTTAAGACTTAGATTTATCTTGTTGTTAGTGTTTTTGTGGTTTTGTTTGATTTTTGTTGATTAGGGAAAGAATGTGATCTTAATTTATACATTAGTGGATTATTAATGTGTTTGATAACAAGTGGAGACAGGAAAATTGTTAAAAAGTTTTAGTTAGAGACCTAGTTGGATCACGATTGTACACTTGCACTATCTTGCATAAGGCAATAAGAAGCCTCTAAGCTGTGCATGATCATTCACCATGCACGATCATACAAGAGGCAAATTTTTAGGTTGCAAGATTGTTATACTTTTCATGATTAGGGGCTATTTTTGAAAAAAAAAGTGGAGAAACCTAGAAAGAACCCTAAAAAAATCAAGAGTATATAATGAAAAGAAAAACATCAAATAAGAGGATTGAGTATTAGACAAAGAGATTAAAGAGAGAATTCCTGAAGAATAAGGCTGCAAATTTTTCAGCTTAAGGACAAAGAAGAGAAAACATACAGAATTCAAACTGCTTTTTCTTTTCTTTCCTTATTATTGTTGGTTATTAATGATGAATAAGTTAAGATTTATAGTATCAATTATGGATTACTAAACTTATTTTAGGGATTACTCTTGAGCTGCTTCTTAAACTTTTACGTTTTTAACTTAATAAAATATTCTTTGTGATGTTTTTTATTTTATATTCAATTTAAATTGAGAGATTAGGTTTAATTATCAGTGTTCTGCTACATAGCAAGAGCTGGTACCATAATAGACCTAAAAACATCAAATTAATAGGCAATTAAAGAGAGATCTTAATTGTTTATTAGTTACCTATAAGATTTCTTCAAATCTAATTGGATAGTTAGGAAGAGTATTGATGGATCGAGAGGTCATAAATCAATTTCTATTTATTTAATTTGGATTACTTGGTTAGGTCTCAAGAGAGGGTAATCATAATTATTAGATACCTAAGATCGAGTATGATTAATTCAAAAAGGTGAAGTGAAAACAAATATGGATATAAGTAATTCCTAAGTTTTCTTCATTGATTAATCAATCACTTGACTGCTTCTTCAATTATCAATTATTTCATTTTTATTTAATTTTTAGTTATTTCATCATATTGTCTACCTTTAACAAGGTGTACAAAAATTGTTTGGTGACTAATACAATCCTTGTGGAAATGATACTTTTGATACTATAAGATACGATCCGTATACTTACAATAAAGAAAGTTTTAAACTAAACTTCAACAAGTTTCTAGCTTTTTTTTATGGGAATTGTAAAGTTAACATCTAGTGCATTTTGAGTTACTTTTTAAGGATTTTAAAACATTTCTTTTATGATTACAAGTGCATGAATACAAAAGCAACTAGGAGTCCAAACAAATTCTTGGATACACAAGTTTCCAACGTCAGTAAGTAAGAGAGGGATATTTGAAAAGTAAGATGCCAAGAAGCTATATAGATATCAATGGTAGAAAAAAGAAAACAAGAAGGACAACAAAGAATCCTCATAAGATTTATGAGGTTGAGATTCAATGGTAATTAATAAGGGATCATAAGACCACCAATACAGACAAAAAAGAAAATAAGAAGGATAACAAAAAATCCTCACGGACTTTTTAAGGTTGGGATTCAATGATAATTAATAAGGGATCATAAGAACAACAATGTAGACAAATACTTTTGACATTAAACCATCTTTGTTGATCATATTGCAAACTAATGTCCAATTTTATGGACTGACTAATAAGGAACCTAAAGCTCAATTAACCAATTTCTTAGAGATATGAGACACTTTTAAGATTAGCTGATTATTAGAAGATGGAGCCAAGTTGAGGCTATTGCCATTCACACTTAAAGATTAAGCTAAGGCATGGTTGAATTCTCTTAGCCTAGAGAACGTGACAATTTGGGAGCAGTTGGTACAAGCATTTTACCTAAGTACTTCCTTTTAACAAAAACTACAAGGATCATAAAGGAGATAACAAATTTCTAGCAAAGTGAAGGGGAATCACTATACGAAACTTGGGAAAGATTCAAGGAGTTGCAAGGAAGTTTCCTATACTATAACTTATCAAAGGGGTAAATCTACCCACTAGAGATACCACTGATGCAGCAACTGAAGGTTCATTAGACAATTAATGATTCACAGGAATTGTTAAAAGAGATGGAAAATAATAATTATCTATGGATGTCAGAATGGAGCAAACGTTAACCAACCTCCAGATATCAGAAGAGAGTACTTAATGTTGATTCAGTGATATCATTGCAAGCTGAAGTAGTAAACTTGTCCAAACAATTAAACAACTTGAAAGCCACTTCTCCCAGCCCACTTAAAGCAATACGACATGGATGTGAATTGTGCAGTCAAGAAGGCCATCTTACAACTGAGAGCCTTCTAGCAGACCATAACAATATGAACCAACTCAATTTCACGGGAGTATAAAAAGGTTAAGGTGGTAACAATTGGTATTCTAATACTTATAATATTGCGTGGAAGAACCACTCAACTTTCTCTTGATCTAATAATGTCAGTAATAATGAGAACATAAAGTCGACCAGGGTTTCAGCTATATAGGCTTGATTCATTAGAATTAAAAAGGACAAGGTAATGGACATGCTAAATTTTAAGTTCATAAGCCAAGATTATAGCCAAAAGAGGATGGAAACTAAGTTTGACCAACATGCAAAGAATCATGCTTCTTCATCTATAATTTGGAGGTTCAAGTGGGCTAAATAGCTAATGCATTGTCGACGTGAAATTTAGGGGGTCTCCAGGGAAATATGGAGTCTAATGCAAGGAAGAAACCGATGATTACACTTAGAAGTATGAAGGAATTAGTCAAACCTACCGAGAAGAAGGTTTAACCCCATACTGATGGATGCTAAGACAAGGAGGATGAGAAAGAGGAGAAGAAAAAGGAACCACCATATGTCCCACCCTCCATATGTGTCGAAGTTCCTATTTCCATAAAGGATAAAGAAGAATCCGGTGGATACTTAATTTTCAAAATTTTTTAAAGGAGTTGATGATATTGCAAATTAACTTATCCTTTATGGAATCCTTGGAGAACATGCCCAAGTACGTGAGTTTCTCAAATACATCTTATCAAATAAGCAAACTTAAGAGGAAAATTGTTGGACCCCGATCTTTAGTGGAATTTAGAAATATTAAAATGAAATTCAATGAGTGTTTGTATATGAATAGTATTATAGATGTCATTGTGCGTTAAAAAAAATTAATGAGAAAAGATGTGAGGACTTTGATATTTGAGTAAATTCGTTTGGGTTATGAAAGTTTAAGTAAATGAGTTGATTGAAATAGAAGTTGAAAATGAAAGATAAGGAGAAAAAGTGTGAAAATATGAAAAAATTGTGAAAGTTTGACTTTTTGGAGATAAAGTTGACCTTTTGATTTAGGCCAAATTTGAAAAAATGATCTTCATGAAGAGAAAGAAAGGTGGAGGTTTTGGTTAAGAGAAAATGAAGGAGAAAGAGAGAAAAAGCTTCGGGTGTTGGATTTTGGGGCTTTCAAGCACGGTTTTGAGTAGATTCCAAGGGAAAAAGGAGGAAGGAGGTAAAAGCTTTCAAATGGAACCAAGCAATTTCGAAAATGGAGAAGAAATGAGGTAAGAGAAAATTATGAGTTTTGGATTTTTAAGGAATTTTTGGTTTAGATTCATTGATAATGGTATGGGTTTGTGAGATATGAGATCAATTTCGAAGATTATGGGATTGATGATGTTGAATTTGGGTGAATATGTTTAGGTAATTTTAAATTGGAAGAACAAAGGAAGCTATGGACAAATTGACGATTTGGATAAGCTTCTAGCATCATTTCGAGGTGGGTAATATATTTATTTATTGAATTATAAGTCAATTGTGTGATTTCTAAAATTTAAGAAAGGAATTTTCGAATGATTTTAAATAAATTGATTTCGGAATGATTTACAAATGGTTAAATTCTTTGTTTCGACTGATTGGCGCTTTTGAAAATTTGTTACAAGTTTGAATGTTCGATAAGTGAAGAAAATTTCTGAAATTTTGAAAATTTTATAAAGGTTAGATTTATTGATTTCGAGTGATTTGAAAAATTATTACAAGGTTAAGTTCATTGTTTTGATATGAATTTTGATAAATTGATAAAATTTCCAAAATTTATTATTTATGAATAATTTGATAAATTATGAAAATTGTTCATTCTTTGATTTTGAATGATTTGATAAAATTGAAATAATTGTTAATTTTATTGTGGTTGAAAGTGTTCATAAAATATAGTTTATGTAAAGGTTTGAAAAATAATGATTTCCGAATATTTTTGGAAGTGTTTATAACATATTGTTCATGAAAATGTTTGAAAATTTATGATTTCCAAATACTTTCGAAATTAGTTATAAATTATTGATTATGAAAATGTTTGAAAAATTTATGATTTCCGAATACTTTCGGAATTAGTTATAAAATGCTGGTTATGAAAATGTTTGAGAAATTTTGATTTTTATATGATTAAGTCCTTGCTTTTGGAGTAACTTTAGAAATTCGTTATATGTCCAATGATTTAAGAAATTGAAATTCTTTTTAATTCCGAATGACTAAATTTATTGTTTTGGAATGATTTAAAAAGTGCTAAAATTGTTTAAATTCAGGGTTTTTGAAAAATCAAGAAAGAAAGGAATTATGAATTTTATTGTCTATGATTTCGAGAATTGTTTACGAATGATTAAATATGTTTATGCTTTGAATTATAAGCTAATAAAATGATTTCAAAAAAATCAAGAAGCAAATTGTTTATAAATTATTGTCTATGTAAATATTTGAAAATTTTGATTTCCGAATGAACAATGATTTTAAGAAATTATTATTCACCATGTTTTGAACTTTACAACGAATGGCTACAATGAGGGAATTCAATGTTTTCAATGATTTGATGAAAATTGATACGATTTTTGAATTAAGTGTGTTTTGATGTTTTGATAAATTATCAAAGGTGTAGCATACTTTGTTTATGAGTTGTTGTGAATCGATTGTGATTTTGATTGTTGTGAGTTGGTTTGATGAATTGTGATTGTATTTTGATTTGTTATATGACATATGTATGGAGATTTGTTATATGCATGTATGTGCATTGTGAATGTTAGTGTGTCTAGGATGACACGATGTGAAAATTTTAAGTTTTGAAATACGCCTTTGGGCGTTTCGATTTTCGAGTATGATTATATGATATGTGGGTTTGGTTAGGTCCCTTAAGCTAGAGTCAGTGCACTGGTCTTGTTTTTAAAAGGCTTCTCCCGCCTGCCGACTAATGGCATTGGAGCTCCATAAGGACTCCCATAAGATCACGGCTACACCGGACCGCTATGCGGGAAGGTGTAGTACGTGCTGTTCACGGCTACACTGGATCGCTATGCGGGACTATGCGGGAAGGTGTAGTACGTTCTGTTCAGGAGAATTCAGGACAAGGATCCTACTATGGTGAAATTGATTGAGAAAGTGAAGACTGATTTGAGTTCTGAATTTGAAGTGAGAGATGGGACATTGTGGTTGGGACAGAGGTTATGTGTGCCTGATGTGGATGATTTGAGGCGAGAGATTTTGGAGGAGGCGCATATGGCCGCCTATGCTATGCATCTTGGTTCTACCAAGATTTATAACACTTTTAAGCCACATTTCTGGTGGCCTGGTATGAAGAAGCAGGTGGCAGAATATGTCTCCAGGTGTATGACGTGCCAGCAGGTTAAGGCTGAGCACCAGGCTCCAGTGGGGAAGCTTCATTCGTTGCCTATTCCTGAGTAGAAATGGGAACGAATTACTATGGATTTCATTATGGGGTTGCCTAGGATGCCGAGGCAGCATGATGCTATCTGGGTCATAGTGGACCGGTTAACTAAATCGGCCCATTTCTTGCCAGTCATATCTGAGTCATGTGTGATGGTTGGACAAATAGGAGATACGAGGCTATTATTAATTTTTTGGTTTATTCTACAAATGACTATATATTTTTGAAATCTATTGATGCATCTAGCCTTATTAGAAATACTAAGACTTTGTTTGCAATATGTGATAAAGTTGTGAATGAAATACGGTCAGAAAATATTGTTCAATTTATTACTGACAATAATTTCACTTATAAAGAGGTAGGAAAAATGTTGCAAAATATATATAATTCTTTTTTTTGAACTTCTTGTATTGCACATTGCATTGACCTAATGATGGAGAATATAGGGGATCCTAGGTGTTTTCCTGTTATTGATGAAACTATGCAGAAAGCTAAAAATGTGACAAAGTTCATTTATAATCGTACATAGGTATTGAATTTGATGAGAACGGAATTTACTAATGGTAGAAACTTGTGTCGCCCTACTGTGACAAGATTTGCAGCAACTTTCTTATCACTTCAATCTTTTGTTTCAATGAAGAAAGAATTAAAACAAATGTTTACAAGTAATAAGTGGATTGCATCTCAACATGTTAGGTCTAATGTTGGAGTGGAGGTTTGTAATATTATAATGGAAGACAGAAAATTTTGGTCTCAATGCCAATTTGTCATCCTAGTTTGTGAGTCTTTGGTGAGGGTGCTTCACTTAGCTGATAGAGAAGAAAAGCTAACAATGAGTTATATTTTTTATGTCATGGAGAAAGCGATGGAAGCAATCAAGGCCAATATGAAACGTAAGTCTTCTTTGTACACACCATATCTTTCAATAATTAATGAGAGAAAGAAAAGATAACTTTCTTCTCCGTTGTTTGCAGTCAGGGCATTTTTGAATCCTAGTGTCTATTTTAGACTGGATCTTACTATGCAAGCTGAAGTTGATAGAAGAATGATTTTAACTATTACAACAATTGTTAGCATTGACGCGATGCAAGATCTCTTAAGCTTACAAATGGAGCTTTATAAGTTGTCTTATGGGAATTTTGGAATGTCAATAGCTATTCGACAAAGAGAAAAACTTTCTCCAAATATTAGTTGTTTTCTTTTTCTTATTTGTTGAAAATTAATTATCAGTTTATTTTGTTTATAAAACTACTTTTACTATCTTATGACTTACAGTTTCTGGTGGGATCAATTCGAAAATGATGTTTCAGAATTGAAAAGATTTGCAATTCAGATTTTAAATCAATGAGTAAGTGCAACTGCCTATGAACAAAACTGAAGCACATTTGAATTTATCCACTCCAAGAAAAGGAATAGAATGGAGCATAAGAGGTTGAAAGACTTAGTTTTTGCTCGTTACAATTTAAAGCTTTGAGAAAAGTAAGTTATTATCATTATTAATTTTGATATAATTTCTTATAATTTTCTAATAATTAAATTTTATTGTTTACTAGGAGCCTTAATAGCATAAGTAGTTCAATTGATCCAATTTTCATTAATAATATTGATCTTTTGGGGATTTGGGTTTCTGAAGAACCGAATTTAGTACATGCCAATGACTTGAAAGATAATCTTGAATAGGAAAGCATTGACATATTATTTGGTGCATTAAATTTGAATGATGATGATGATGAAGCTCCTCTCAATGATGAGGATTTTGTACCAAATGATAACTGAGGAAATAATATTCTAATTTCCCATTTTCTTACTCGTCATAAACCATGCATGCACATAAATCAAAAATGTCTTAGGTTTATTTAAATTTGAATATTTTTTTAAATAAAAATGTAATTTGAACCTAACTTTTTTTATCATATTATAATTTGACTTAATATTTCTAAAGCATACAAAATAGATTTTAAATAGATATAAAATTTGTTGGGATTAACCTTCTAATAATTAAATATTACGTGTATGCTGAAGTGGTATTATTTATTGTTTGTTACAATATGATATTGAGTCTTATTGTAACATTAATGTCATGTGAGATAATATAATTTACTATCAAATTTTAGAAATTAAAATTAAAATATTTTTATTGTAAGAATTAATCTGAAGATCTAATTAGATTACATAAATAATTTAAATCCTAAATTGTTTTCTCTAGTGCAAACTCTTAAACCTTTCTCATGCACTTGCTTCTTCTTGACTTCTATCTCTCAAATGTCGTGGCATTGCTTTGGATTCCCCCTCTCATTCCTTGCAACTAGAACTTCGCTCATACGCTTACTTTCTCTCTCGCACCTGCTCTAGCTTCTATCTTGTTTATGTCTCTCGCACCTATTATGGCTTCTATCTCTTGCATCTGACAACTTGGCTTCTATCTTTGCTGCAATTACTTTTCTTCATGATGTAGACAGAATTTATCAACTAATGCATAAAGCTTGATATTGTAACCTATAGTATATTAATTGATGGAATGTGTAAAACGGGGAAGCTTACTACTGTAAGAAAATTATTTTATAGTCTCTCCATCATGGGGTTGCAACCAAACATTAAGATGCATAATCTTTATACAATTTTACATAGTTTCGTGTGATATATATATAGTTAAGAAAATGAGGGGGGGAAAAAGAAGGTTTGAAGAACAACATTGCCACCATATTATAGACCTTATCCTCCCAAATATCTAACCTACAAACTCTTTATGGGGGCAACCTTTACTTCATTACTTCCTACTAAAATTCACCTACTCCATTAGCTAATTTTATTGTTGGTTTATTATTGTCCTTTGTTAGTTGATATATATATGAATTTGAGCTCTGGTAATTAAATTGTGCTAATTGTAGTGACCTCCTGAAGCTATAGACCCTATGTATTCTACTAATACAACACTAAATTCAAATGATGGTAATTTAGTATAATATTGTTACGCTAAGAGATTCAACGAGTAATTATAACCTAAGGAGGTTGTTTTACGAATACCAAAAAATATCAAGTTTTGATTTTTTTTAATAAGTTAAGAATGATGATATGTATAATGTTTATTTTATTAATTGATTTTATTTCAGGTTACAAAATATGAGGCTATTAAAGTGATGTATAAATTAAAGAAAGAAATAAGTATATTAAAGAAAGAGAGCCAAGCAACCACGCTTGAGGCAAGTATAACCATGGAAATTGATAAGCAAATAAAACTCATAAAGTAAGGC
>JANIPM010000231.1:52310353-52340311 GCA_027478405.1 Erythroxylum cassinoides
TCTTTTTATATTGATTTATATACACTAATTAGATAAATATTATTACATTATAGTAGTTTAAATTTTTTCTTCTTATTTCATAAAGAATTTTTTCTAGGATTTTAGTTTCGAAACCATCATACATAAAGTATGAGAGAGGCGAGCTCGTACATATTATCGCAACTTTATTAGTGCGATACATAAGGCTGGTGTACAACCACCTTATATTTCGAGCAAACATGGAGTCATTGGCAGGAGTATTGGACATCACCTGAGGCAATGTCCATCTTAGGCTGTAACTCCACCAGCAGACGCGAAGGCCCGAGGGGAGAGTCTTCCTGTACATACGGAAGGATCAATAACCCCTCACAAGCATGCATAGAGACTTGTAAGTATCTAAACTTCACACTTATATTGTAAATGTTTTCTGTATTATATATAATGATAATGATATAAAAGTCTGGTGCTATATATGACTATGTTGATTGATATTATTTGTTCAATAGGGGGAATATCATAAAAATAGAGAAAACTCTGCCAAATTTTTTATAAAATGTAGTTCACATATAACAATTTAGGTTAAATATGTAGGAAAAGTCTGTGGGCATGAGGCCTACACCTACTCATGTGTTTTTGCACACTCACACGAAGAAGTATGATGGTGTAACATTTGTTAATAGCCAATGTGGAGAGCTGAATGTATGTGAAATTAATCCATTATTATTATTATTTAATAATAATCCCTTACTAATGTAAACATTGCTTCCTAATTGGACCAAATACAACATGTCATTCGACAACAGTCTCAGGAGGAACAACCTGTTGATGAGACTCAGACATATCTTGATGTTGTGGGTGGTAGGGACCATCGTGTAAGGATATTCAGACTAGGCTCATTTGCAAACACATGTTATTCGCAATCCTTCATGTCCAGTACAACAATGTATACTAGACTAACACAAACCAATGAAGTCATTGAGCTTCAGACCACAGTGCAGATATTGATAGAGCAGATGACTCAGATGAGACAGGAGATGGAGCAGTTGAAAGGGAGGGGTAGCACCTCAGAGCACCCGCGATTACCAGGACATTAAGATTGTTGTAGTCATTTGCTTTCAATTACAAAGACTTATTATGTACACTATAATGTTTTTATTATCAATTATTTTAAATCATTAATCAACTTTCTATTTTATTTAAACAAATTAAATATATAAACAAATAAATTTATGATGCACAGATGATTCATAAATGTTGAAATTATGCATTTATCATAAGATCATGAAACAAAATCTAATGTCTAGATTTTTTTTAAATTCCTACTTTTAATTACCAACAGAATACATAAGACTGTCACAAAAAGTACTTTGATTATTACCGAAGGAATACCATAAACTGTCGATAAATTGGTCGATGTTTACCGATTGTTCTTCTTCTTCCGTCGGCAATATTGAAACCTTTGCGATTATCTTAACGACGGTTTACTAACGGATTCATCTGTCTGTCAGTATATTTTACCGACAGAATGACATATAAATTGTTCGTCGGTATTTTTTACTGAAGAAAAGGCATAGAAAATGTTCATCGTTAACTTTACCTATGGCCATATTAACAATGTCATTGTCTATCATTTGATTCCGTCAGTAAGTATTATTACTGTTGAAATTCTGTAGTTTGCTGTCAATTTTTTTCGTCGGTAAACCACAAATTTCTTATAGTGTAAGTCAACTGCTTTGAAGGATTGAACCTTCTTTTGGTTTATCATAGATCAGATGAGGTCTAACTGCAGATGACATGAACTTCTATATCTCTCAAGAGTTTATCCGGATTTAAGCATAAAAGAGGAACAGTTACAAATTATTCTTTTGATTGTGTTCAATATAGAGGGCCTACATCTAAGATTTGATTTTCACAAAATTTTTTATGAGTCCTGATGATTATCAAATGTCTAATCATCCACTAAAGGATCAATCAGAATATCCACCTCAAAATCCTTATTATGCGGCTATGGTGCTATCGTATGACCAATTTACTAGATTTTCCTTTAGCCACAACCATAACAGGGCAAACCCGATTCTCCTTGATCTCCATGACCTTCCCCTCTTGTCAATCATCGTGCCTAGAGAAAGGATCTAATAGCACCTTCAGATTACCGATTGCTATTTTAAGCATTAGCAATAAATATCACATCAAAAATTATATTCCATTTTGGCTTTGATAGAATAAAGGTAAAATATAAAAGCTAATGAGTTGACAAGCACTCATAACAGTATTGAACTAGCATACAAGAATTAATTCAACTTGAGTGACACAAGGTTGAAACTAATTTGTGGGTATATGAAGAGCAACTTGGAGGTAATCTTCATTTTAAATGGGATCGAGGGAGGCAGATACATGCCCTTACGCTAGAGAATTAACAATAACAAGCTCTGCTACATCCTCCAAATACCAAAGCCGCAAGCATTTTCATTATTTATTGTTAGCATCTCTGTTTTAAGCATGAATGTCGAGATGAGTGGAGCATGTGATGTGAGCGCACGAGAGAGTCGAAAGACAAATCAACTATTGGATGACCCATTAACCATGCCAAAAGAACCGATTACTCATGCTAATGCTAAGAGGCTTCAAGAAGCTTTTTGTGGGCTTATATGTACCATGGTTGATGAAGAAAAGACCTTTGGAGATCAAGTTACAAACAATAACATCAAGGCAGTAACGCTATTCACATGTTCTAACTTGGGCCAAAATTCTGACATTGATTCAAGCCGAATCAATCAACTAATCAACATGAAAGTTGTATATTTTTGTCTTAGCTTTTCGACAGTATAAGATTCACCTTAATCAGAGGTTTGTAGCCCAAGATATGCTCGATTTACTAACGGATGTTCTGTTAGAAAATTATTACAAATTCCTAATTGACTTTTCATTTTTCCTAGTTAGACTTTTTTTTTTTAGGCTCACTTTTTTTGGACTTAAAAGGGTGGTTTTCTACACTTCCTATTCATACTACATTGAGAATAGTTTTAGGTCACTTTGTGAGGAATTCAATCATAAAATTCTCTACAAACCGATTTTATGAACTTATTAAGTGATTAGTCAGATTGCTTGTGGCATTCTTTTGATATCTTTGTGCATTTTGGTTTCTGACTGCATTGTTAATCTTAGGTTAAGGCGTCAAAGGATCTTTCTACAACTTTGAATTCTTAGGTTGGTAGGTTTTGATCCGATCAATAAGGGGTTCCTAATCGACTCGATTCTAGGTGTTTCGCGTCATTTGGTATCAGAGCTTTGGCTCAGTTTCAGGTTCCTATCCATTGTTCTTATGTTCTTCATTTGTTTTTCTTGTTTCTTTGCTGTTTCAATTTTCTATTTACTTTTGTCATTGTTTCCCTTCTACTATTTATTTCGCTCCTTATTTTATCGTTATCGTTCCATTGTCGTTTGTTAACGTCGTCTTCGTTGTTCTTGTTTCGTAATTTTATTTCAATTGATACTTTGTGTTGTGTTTGCAGTTAGTTTTTGTTAAGATTGTTCTTGTAAAAAAAGTTAGAAAAAATCCAAAAAAATAAAAAAAAATCCAAAAAAGAAAAAGGTTTGAAAAAAAGTGCTTTGTTGACTAGTTGATCATAATTTGCTGAGATTGTGGATAGTTCATCTTGAAGTGTTGCTGTGATTGTAAGTTGTTAACGAAAGAAGTTTGTTGGAATTTTTGAAGTTTGGTGATTGATAGAAAAAATTATGTGGATTGTTAGAAGTTAAATTAAATTATTGCTAGAATTGAAATTGAAATTCTAGAAACTTGAACAATGAAACTTTGAAAAGCTAATTCCTATTAAAAAATTTCTCCTTCGATCCATTAAATTTCTTTGGTTCTTGACCCGTACGTGTTACTTTTCATTACTCTCTTGTTGCTTCCTTTTGATTTCTTCAATTTTCTTTTGTAAGAGTGTCATTTTCAATTTGATTATCCTTGATTTTGCTGGAATTTTGGTTAGCAAAGAATTTCGAGAAAGAATCAAAAGTGGTAAAAGGCAAGAGTGATTTACATCAAAAGAAAAAAGACAAAAAAAAGAGAGCAAAATAGAAGTGAATCATCATCTATTTGAGTGAAACACGTAAAGGAGTGAGCGACGTTTCTTTTTAACTAACATTATGACACTTTTTTTTCTTGTTACTTTGTAATGTTTAAGGCAGGTGACGAAAGGGATTCATAAGACCTAGCCACAACTTTAAAGGCTTTACAAGAACAAATGACCCGAAGAAATAGGGTCATTTGGAGCTTGTGTTTGACTGTCATCATTATTAAGAAGAAAAGAAGGTCATATTAGTAGTTGTAGAATTTATAGACTATACCATAGTTTGGTGGGATCAGGTTCAAATTAACAGAAGAAGAAATAGGGAGAGACCTATCGAAACTTGGAATAAATTGAAGGCTGTCATGAGAGTAAGATTTGTTCCTAGTCATTATTATAGGGAACTACATGAAAGACTCCAAAACTTAAAATAGGGGTCTAAGAGTGTGAAGAGTACCATAAAGAAATGGAAATAGCTATGATCAGGGTAGATGCTGTAGAAGACCGAGAGGCTACTATGGCTAGCTTCTTGTGTGGGCTGAATAGAGAAATTTTTGACACATTTGAGCTACAGCATTATGTGAAGATTGAAGATATGGTTAGTGTTACCATAAAAGTGGAGAAACAACTTAGTTACAAAAAATTAGCTAGATAGTCTCAATTCAGTAATAGTGGTGGATCGCCTTGGAAATCAAGCTATAAGAGAAGTAGTGAAGAGAGGGATTCGTCAAAATTCAAAGATGATAGGTTTACGCCAAATTCTAAGGAAGACAATTACACTCTTAAAGAAAAGAGCGGAATTTTTTAGAAGAATAAAGAAACCACTCCAGTGGCTAGCAACAGCAAAACTAAGTGTTTCACATGTCAAGGGTATGGCTACATAGCTTCTCAATGTCCTAACAAGAAAGTTATGATCATAAAAGATGATGGGGTTATTGAAATAGATGGAGAGGAAACATATCAAGAAATGCCACCGTTGGAAGATGTAAGTGATGTAGAATATCCAGAGTATAGAGACTTACTAGTTGCATGGAGAGCTTTAAATTTGCAAGCTAAATATGATGCTCTAAAAGAACAGCGGGAAATTATTTTTCATACTAGATGCAATGTAGGTAGGAAGGTTTGCAATCCAGTTATTGATGGAGGTAGCTGTACTAATGCTGCTAGCACTTACTTGGTGGAAAAGCTTGGGTTGTCGTTATTGAAACACTCGAAGCCGTACAGGCTACAGTGGTTGAATGATTATGGCGAGATCAAAGTGACCAAGTAAGTGGTTGTGCCATTTACTATTGGCAAGTATCCTGATGAGGTTTTATATGATGTAATCTCGATGAAAGTAGGCCACATACTTTTGGGTCGACCTTGGGCGTATGACTATAAGATCTCACATAATGGTTATCTAACTACTTATTCTTTTTCTAAAGATGGAAGACTTGTCACCCTTAAGCCATTATCTCCTAAAGAAGTATACGAAGATCAGCTGAAGCTTAGACAACGAGAGGAGTCAGAAAAAGCAAAGAGAGTTGAGCTGAACAAACACAATGGGGAAAAGGGAAAAATAAGTGAAGTGAGAATTTAAAAATTAGAGAGCGTGAGAGGGGAAAGGGAAACATTGAGTGCAAGAGAGATAAGAAAGTGAGCTTGTATGTGAGAGGGAGAGATTTTAAAGATGCTTATCATGAAAAAAATCACTTATAATGTTGATGTACAAGGAAACTTGTTTTAGTGCTGCTGACCTTGATGATTCTTTACCCTCTATTGCTAAATCTCTTTTGCAGGAATATAGTGATATTTTTCCATAGGAACTTTCAAAAGGTTTGCTGCCTATCAGAGGGATTAAGCATCAAATTAACTTGGTGCTTGGAGTTTCATTGCCTAATAGGCTAGCATATCGCAGTAACCTTGAAGAGACTAAGGAATTACAAAGATAAGTGGAAGAGCTTATAGCTAAAGGCCATATCAAGAAGAGTATAAGTCCATGTGTTGTTCCTGTGATACTAGTGCCAAAAAAGATGGAAGTTGGAGGATATATGTGGACTGTAAAGCAATCAACAAAATTATGGAGAAACATCCTTTGGCATATTTTAGTGAAAAGTTGAATGGAGCCACTCTAAACTATTCTACTTATGATAAAGAATTGTGTGCTTTAGTGAGAGTGCTTAAAACATGGCAACATTACTTATCGTTGAAGGAGTTTGTCATCCACACTGACTATAAGTCCTTGAAGCATCTCTAAGGACAAGGAAAGTTGAATAAGAGGCACTCAAGAAGGGTTAAGTTTATTGAGACATTTCCATATGTCATTTAATATAAGCAAGATAAAGAACATGTGGTAGCTGATACACTATCTCGCAGGTATGCTTTAATCTCTACTCTGAGTAGTAAGTTGTTATGATTTGAGTATATCAAGGATTTGTATGCTGCTAATACTAATTTTGGAAATGTGTATGATGCTTGTGAAACTATTGCATTCAATAAGTTTTATCGCCATGATGGGTTTTTGTTTAAGAAAAATAGACTCTATGTTCCAAATTGTTCTTTACGTGAATTATTCATTAAAGAGTCTAATAGTAGAGGTTTAATGGGCCATTTTGATGTACAGAAAACATTGAACATTTTGCATGAGCATTTCTTTTGGCCGCATATGCGTAGGGATGTAGAACTTGTTTGTGCAAATTGTGTTCAATTTAAACAAGCTAAATCTAAAGTTATGCCTTATGGATTATACACACCATTGCTTGTACCTAGTGCACCTTGGGAACATATTTATATGGATTTCATTTTAGGTTTGCCTAAGTCTACACATGGTAAAGATTCAATTTTTGTGGTTGTTGATAGGTTTTTTAAGATGTCTCATTTCATTGCTTGTCATAAAACCAATGATGCATCTCCTATTGCAAATTTGTTCTTTAAGGAAGTTGTTTGATTGCATGGAATTCCAAAGACCATAATTGGTGATAGAGATGTCAAATTTTTTAGCTCTTTTTCGAAAGTATTGTGGATAAAGTTAGTAACTAAATTATTGTTCTCGACGACTTGTCATCCACAAACGAATGGACAAACTGAGGTTGTCAATTATACTTTTGCTACTTTGTTGCATACTGTGATTAGTAAAAATTTGCGCACTTAGGAAGAATGCTTGCTCCTTATTGAATTTGCGTACAATAGAAATGTTCATTTTTCCACATGTTTTTCACCATTTGAAACCGTGTATGTTTGTAACCCACTAACTGTTAGGATTTACTTCCTTTGCCTGTTAGTGAATTATCTAATGCAGATGGTGAAAAGAAAGCAAATTTGATAAGGAAGATCCATGAACAGACCCGTCGGCACATTGAGAAAAAGAATAAGCAATATGCATTTAGTGCTAATAAGGGAAGAGAGTTTGTTTCATTTGAACCCAGAGATTGGGTGTGGGTGCATAAGTGCAAGAAAAGATTTCCTGAAAAACGAAAGACAAAGCTACATCCAAAAGGCGATGGCCCATTTCAAGTTCTCAAAAAGATAAATGACAATCTTTTCTTGCACAAGAGAGAGTCGAAAGACAAGTCAACTATCGACTGACTCATTGACCATGTTGGAAGGACTGATTACTCGTGCTAATGCTAAGAGGCTTCGAGAAGCTTTTGGTGGGCTTATATGTACTATGGTTGATGAAGAAAAGACCTTTGGAGATCAAGTTACAAACAATAACATCAAGGCAGTAATGCTATTCACGTATTCTGACTTTGGCTGAAATTCTGACATTGATTTAGACCGAATTAGTCTAACTGATCAACATAAAAATTGTATATTTTTGTCTTAGCTTTCCAACAGTATAATATTTGCCTTAATCGGAGGTTCGTAGCTCAACATATGCTCAATTAACTAAAGGATGTTCTGTCAGAAAATTGTTACAAATTCCTAATTGAATTTTCATTTTTCCTAATTAGGCTTTTCATTTTTAGGCTAAATTTTTTTAGACTTAAAAGGGTGGTTTTTTGCACTTCCTATTCAGGCTACATTGAGAACAGTTTTAGGTCACTTTGTGAGGGATTCAATCCTAAAATTCTCTACAAACTGATTTTACGAACTTATTAAGTGATTAGTCGGATTGTTTGTGGCATTCTTTTGATATCTTTGTGTGTTTTGGTTTCTCATTGCATTGTTAATCTTGGGTCAAGGCGTCGAAGGATCTTCCAATAACTTTGAATCCTGGGTTTAGGTTTTGATCTAATCGATCAAGGGGTTTCTAATTGAGTCGATTCTAGGGGTTCTGCATTAGCATGCATCATTTAACTTGAAAACAAAAGATGACTAAAGCCATGTCGACCCTAAGCAAGGGCAAGAAGGACACCTACCTAGAGCTCACTTTTAACTTGCCTCTAATTTAATTTTTTTTATTCTTTACGAGAGTCACTCTTAACACTCATCAAGAATAAACAAAAGTAAAATAAAATTTTTTTACTTTACCCATAATTTATAAACTATTAGAAATGAGCCTATTAATTCCATAGGAACCATGTTGGAATTAAGGGTAATTTGCACCTTTCTATTAGTAGTTAGTTTTGAATAATCCTTCTAGGTTGATTATGTGCCGATAGAAGTAGTCAAGTAGTTAGAGATTTTTTTAGGCTAAGAATTTTCTTTTCTCTCAAGTTTTCGTTTAGCTTGTCCTATATATTTAAAGGCTCTAATTGTTCCAATAAAGCATCTACAGTACCAATTTGCTTCTATTTTTTTCCCGCTCTGTCAAAATCTCTAACAAAGTTGGTACCAAAGCTCGGTTCCTTCAAAATTGAGAATTATTTAAAGTCTGCTTCACACACAAGCACAACTACCAATGTTAATGTTTCTCATTCATAAATTCTAATGTTCAAATGAAACTGGTATGAATTTTGGAGCATCAAAATGAAGGCATTGTTTCGATCCCAAGATTTCTCGAACTATGTCAAAACATGTTACAAAGAAAATGAAGAAGATGAGACTCACAACAAAGAGCATCAGAAGCGAGATGCCAAATCACTTTTCTTCATCTAGCAAGCAATAGATGAGTCAATTTTTTAAGGATAGTAGCAGCTATCATGTCCAAGCAAACATGGAACTCACTCAAAATTGAATATTAGGGTTCGTCCAAATTAATCACTATCAAATTGTAATCACCAAGGTGTGATTTTGAAACTTCCTCCATGAAAAATGATGAATTTGTGCAAGATTTTTTGACAAGAGTTTTATAAGTTGTAGGAGAAACAAGATCTTATGGAGATCAAATATCAAACGAAACAATGGTTGCTAAAGTACTAAGGAGCTTGTTATCCAAGTTCGATCATGTGGTGGTTGTGATCAAAGAAACAAATGACCTATCCACCTTTTCATTTGATGAGCTAATGGGATCAATTCAAGCTCATGAGACATGAATCAATCGATTAAATGGAAAGGAAGAAGAAAGGTCTTTTCAGACCAAAGGGGAGCATGAAGCCTTAAATGAATATGCAAGAGGAAGAGGTCGAGGAGGCTACCGCAAAAGCGGCCTAGGTCGAAACAATGCACCCAAGTCTTATACTTTAACAAATATGGGCACTCTAATAAGTATTGTTGGTCCAAACTAGAAGATGCAAGTTATACTGAAGAAGAGGAAGATAACTTCTTGTTTATGAAAATAACTACAACAAAGGAGGAAAAGATCAACATCTGGTACATAAATAGTAGCTGCTCTCACCACATAATCAGAGATCATTCAAAGTTCAAAATGCTCGATGAGACTGTCAAATCACAAGTATAACTAAGAGATGATAAACGACTGCAAATTGAAGGCAAAGGGGCAACTGAGATCTCAATAGGTAATAAAAAAATTCATTAAGGATGTTCATTTCGCTCCTTATCTAGCACACAACTTGTTAAGCGTCGTCTAGTTGATTTAATCTAGTTATATGGTGGTATTTGATGATGGTAAATGAATGGTGAAACATAAAACCACCGGCAGGATTCTTGCTTTTGCTCAAATTTCATCAAATTGTATGATTGCTCTTGACTTTACTGAAAGAACAAAAACATCCATAGTGAGTAAGACTCTTACAAAAAGTAAATTATCGCATCAACAATATGGCCATCTGAACATTAAAGGGTTATAACTTCCAAAAAATAACCAAATGGTGAGTAATCTTCCCATCATTAAGCCATTGAAGAGTGTGCGAAGGATACATGGTAATAAAGTAAACAAAGCAATCCTTTTCAGTAGGAAAATCAAAGAGAGCTGAAGATATTCTCGAACTCATCCATGTTAATCTATATGGTCCTATAAGGACAGAATCGTTAACTGGCAATAAATATTTCTTTCTATTTAATGATGATTTTAGTATAATGAGTTAGGTGTATTTTTTTAAGCATAAATCAGAAAGCTTCGAGTGCCTAAGGAAATTTAAGACACTTTTAAAAAAAGAAAGTGGAAAAGTTATAAAAGTGCTATGTAATAATCGTGGAGATAAGTTAACTTCAAAAGATTTATATGCTTTCTGTAATGAATAGGGAATAAAAAGGCAACTCATAGCCCTATACACTCCTGAGTAGAACGGTGTAGTCGAACGTAAGAATTGGACGATTGTGAAGATGAGTTAATCCATGCTTAGTAAAAAGGAACGCCAGATTCCTTTTAGGTGGAAAGAGTTATTGTAGCTGTACACATTTAAAATATTTCACCGACTAAAGCAATATGGAATCAAAATCCTAATAAAGCATGGAGTAGGAGCAAGCCCTAGGAAAGTCTATATGAGTGTTTGGGTGTATTTGTTATGTCTTGCTTACAACTGAACTGCAAAAACTAGATAGGAAGTCACGAAAACATATTGCACTCAATCAAAAGCTTATTAGATGTATGATCCCTTAAGTAGGAAGATTATTGTTAATTGCAATCTTGTATTTGATGAGTAGGTCAGTTGGGATTGGGAAGCCAAAAACAACAACTAAACTACTCAAGTTAGGACTGAAGAAGAATAAACTATCCCTAAACAAATGGAGGATGAAGAAGATGATCCGAAAGGATCATAGATTTCAACCCCAGAAAAAACAAATTCATCCTCTTCATCCAAAGAGTCTCCTCTTTAAAGATCAATAATGCCACAATCACAGTCACAAAGCATCATCACATGCCTGCTTCATACAATATGCCATAATAACATGATCAAGAACTAACCTGTGTTGACTTGGAAAACCCTTTCACTAGAATCGTACTACTCTAGCTTTTTGAAAAAATCAAGCTACCACCATTAGAACCCTACGATGGTATAGTAGACTTGTGTAGTCATATAATATGTTTTAGAGAAATGATGGACTTAGTCTAGGCATCAGATACAATAAAGTGTCAGTTCTTCTCATCTACACTGATAGACCTATTAAGAGATTGGTATCAAATAATCCTTGTAAGCTTAAATATCAACTTTTAAATAGTTAAAGAATCAATTCAAGACCCATTTTCTAGCAACTTAGACATGTCAAAAGACTTATTAACCTTATTTGAGATAATACAAAAGTCATGCCAGACCCTTAACAATTACACAAGAAGATTCATTTTCAAAGTCAAATACTTAACCTTAACACTTTTATTGTCATTATCGCCTTTGAGAAATAACTAAAGAAACATCAACCCCTATAGATATCCTTATAGATGGATAAGATATATACTTTTAAGGAGGATCAAGAAACAACTGGAAGATACATTAACCTAAAAGAGGCTGAGTTGTCTATTGAACACCCAGACAAGTCTCATAATTATAGACATCATCGAGCACATGAAGAACTATATGCCTTACATATAAAAGAAAAGTAATTATTAAATCTACTAGGGAAAACAAAGTGGAACAATATTAAAAGAAAGAGAGTAGTCTGAGAGGAAGAACGAAAGTAAATATACATACATTAAATACAATCATGAACCACATTTAAATTTAATTAGGGAGTAGAATTTGGTAAACCTTCTTACCTTGTACGACCAGGGAAGTGACTGAAATAAAACTTTTGTAGGTCTCATCACGGTTATGACCATGATACAAAAAAATAAATAAACCTTAAACAAATTGTTAGTGAACTACTACAACAGGGACACTTGGAGTAATTTATTAGAAGGGACATAAATTCCCTTGTAGGGCCATTAGTCGTAAGCTCAAGACCAAGCTTTACCTAATCCTAAGGCAAAAACCCTAAAATAAAGATGAGGAGAAGGAAGAAGTGTCAAAGTTATAATTCCTGGTGGATATACTACCTATAACATATCCTAAGTGAAGGAGTCTACTAGGGAAAATATGAATGATATAGTGGATGTAGAAATTAAAAGACATTAGAGGATGAATTATCAAGACAATATAATCTTTATGAATGTGTGATGATCATCGAGGTGAATGTTACAAACTTTGAAATGAAAAGAATTATACTATATAATGTAGGTCTATTGATATTCCTTTTTACTAGGCCTTTAAAGTTGAATCATAATAACTTTAATTGGAACCTTTTTCTTTGATGGATTTCAAAGATGAACATATCTTCCTTAAAGGAAAAACAAACCTTCCAGTCACAATTGGTGAGTACCCTAAATAAACCACCAAGATGATTGAGCTCCATATCATAGGCAGGCCTGTCAAATATAATGTCATGTTTAAGAAAACTTACGAGGGAAACATGAATGTTATAGCAGATGTAGAAATAAAAAAACATCAAATATGAACACATATTGTATTTGAAGAGGAGGAATTATCAAGACAATATAATCTTTATAAATGTAGGTCCATTGATATTCCTCTTTACAAGGCCTTTAAAGTTGAATCATAATAACTTTAACCAGAACCTTTCTCTTTAATGGATTTCAAAGATGATCATATCTTCTTTAAAGGAAAAACAAACCTTCCAGTCAAAATTGGTGAGTACCTAAATAAACCACTAAAATGATTAGACTCTATATCATAGGCAGGCTTGTCGAATATAGTGCCATGTCTGAGAAAACTTTACTCTTTGCACAAAGATCCATCTTGTCACATTACTAGATGCGCTCATAAATTTCTTAACAAAATAGGCACAAGAGAAACCTTAAGGGATCAACAAATGTCAAGACAATGGTTCATGACTTCCTTTAAAAGGAAGAATTCAATGCAACAAATGATCATTGAAGAAATGGATCCTAGGTTACCGAAAAATGAAACTAAAGCTCAGGTGGCCAAATAAATTTGAGAAATTTAAATTAGGATGTAAAATATAACATAAATTAGAGTCAATATGGATGAAGAACAACACACTAAAATGGTATAATTCTTAATAGAGGAATAAGATGTTTTCATATAATTGGCATTAGACACGAAAGGGATTGAGCCATATATAAAAATTTACAAGTATGGGAGACCTAAAGCTCGGTCTGCAAAATATAAAAAAAAAGAGGTCTTTAACAAAGAGAAATAATAGTGGTGTATAAAAAAGTGGATAAACTTTTGAGAGTAAGGTTTATCGGGGTTTGCATACCTAAATTAGCTTGCAAACATACTTATAATGAAAAAAACCAATAGTAAGTGACATATATGCATTGATTTTACAAACCTAAACAAAGTCTATCCTGTAGGTAGCTACTCGCTTTTTGAGATAAACCTATAAAGATGTTACAACAAATTGCAAATAATTGAGTTTTATAGATGTAAATTCAAGTTATAACCAGAGTCATATTAATGAGAGTGATAATAAAAAAGGATATTTATTATAAACAAAAAATTATAAGATGATGTACCTAAACTAAAACATAGGGGTAACTTATTAAAGCATTATTAATTCTATATTCACAAATTAATCAACCAAAATATAGAATTGTATTTGGAAGATACGATTATTAAAGTAAAACGAAGGGGATGTCATTTGATAAACCTATAAGAATTCTTTCATTTACTTAAAAAGTTTGGCATGAAGCTAAATATTTAAAAGTGTGTGTTCAAAAAACACATTTCTTGAGGTTTATTATAAACCCTAAAAAGATCAAAGAAATAATTAATTTAAAGTCATCATAGACCTCATAAGAAGTGCAAAGTTTTTCTAAATCCCAAGTATTGGTAGATTGTATGCTTGAATGTAATATCCTTACTAACGAAACAGATTCAGGAGAACTTATTATAGAATCGTTACTTGTTAGACAATAAATGTTAAATGACACATCAATTAGTTGAGTGGACTCTTTATTATTAAAGAATTCATGCAAAAATACTTCAACTTGTGTCATATAATAGCAAAAAATATACAGAATCAAGTCAAAACACATTCTTAGAAAATATAACAATTTGGTAGGCCAATTATTAAAGTATGGAGTAAAAGCAATAAAGCCCAAAGGCATGTTTTTTACAAGTTTGGTTCGAGCATGTGTATGAAGGAAAAGTTTAAGTACAAGTAGAGTAAGAGGTTAAAAATCTAAAATGTTATATTGAAATATTTAAGGAGTCTAGAACTTTTAGACTTGTATAATGGTAAACTTATCTCAAAGTATTAAATTTGCAACATAAAAAACCTATTTTACAAACAACCATTCTTGTAAAAGCATTAGACTTCTAAGTTGACAGGCCCATAATTCCATGAAAATCACCTAGTTCTCGCAAAATGTTAGACCTACTTTCTTGAAATATATCTTGACATAATTTGTCAAAACATTTGATTGAATGGAAAACAACATATTTAATCTCAAAATCAGAATAGTATCACTTTTTTAGGAACCTAATAATACTTACGACAAAATAACATATCTATAAGCATCACTTGTAAAATATTATCAAAATTTTACTTGAAAGATATCATAATCACACCAATAATATTGCAAAACATCACATATGAAGTTTATAGAAAAAGCTTAGAATCATGAAAAAGTTACTAAGTCTTTAAAGTTAAGGTTAGTAGATAAACAAAAGTTAGTAGTGAGAACTATATTAATACCAAAATGAACATTACATATGAGATTTAAAAGAGTTCTATATATATAATTAAGAAAAGGCTATTAACACTATGTCCTAAATTGAATATAAGCAACATCATTTTGTAGGCCTAGAAAAAACTTCCTCGTTACCATCTATACTCTCATAACTTAAGATTAATTCATTATTTTAAGGTAGAGCTACAGAATCACCAAAATATTCTTCAAGTTTAAGATCAATGGTTGAGGATTTTGGAATGTTTGATATTGTCAATTCGTCAATTAGTAGGTATGCATGTCCATTATTTACTAATTCTTTGTAGGTTTAAACTGCCCCTACAAAGAAGAAATACTTAACACTATCACAATTTTAAAGCCCTTCCCCTATAAATAGTCTTCTTAATTATGGAAGTCTTTGTCTAATAACTCAATTCCCTTCTTTTGTCCTTTGAATTTACCATAACCATGATCAAACACCTTTTATAGAGCTTTAATCTCCTCAAATTATTGTTGATCTCTACCCTTCTAACTCATAACCCAATCCTTTTAAGCTTGATCAAATTAATGACTTAATTGTTAGATCTCCATGTCTATGTATTTATTATAGACAACCAAAAGAACATGATGCTTATAAAGAAAGTGTCAAACCTAAAGGATGTAAATTGCAACATATTTGATAATGTCCAGATCATGTTCCACTTTGCATCACTGAGATGCTTCTCATTATTGAGAAACATAACCCCTCATAATAACTTGAAACCTCAAATTATTGATTTGAAAAATAAGATCTCTAACGTTAATAGACTAGTGAGGATAATATGCATCATTCATTAACTTTAATCGACCAACGGGAATAATATGCACCATCCACTAATAAATCTTTACTTTTTTTGATGCAAGGAGTCTTGAATACAATGAACATAAACTCCAAATTAGGGTTGTCTTAGATAAATTTTGACATTGGAACCTGTCTAATCTCCAATAGTTTTGTTATCTTTTCCTATCTATCGACACCTTTGAATTTATTTTATAATGACCAACTTTGTGCCTATCACACTTCCTATTTTTAGACAACTTACTAAACTTTTCTTTAACCAATTAGTTTACTCTTTGGCAAACATTAGCTAGATCAATATCTACAGAGATAAGTACATTGAGCTATATAGCACTATAAGTGTGTTAATAAGTCAACAAAACTTATATATTTACTTTCCCAATTATGAGTCCCTTTGGTAGGATTTCCAGTTTTATTCCCATTCTATGTTTGGTAATTAAGTTATAACATCTTGAATACCTCCTAGCAAGAATCAGTCGATCCATAAATTTGAATGAATAAATAATTGTTTTAAATTCTCTAAATGAAATACCACGAGGAACTTTGATATCAAAAACCATTAATGAGGTTGCATTTAACCTAAACTCAAACATTCTCCCCTAACAACTTAATGCAAAAGTTGTCAAGTAGCAATGTTAGACCTCATCTAAAATTGTCATGATAAACACTCATGTCATTCGATCTATAGAAGCACCATTCTCTCATTGACATGTAGTTTCCTAATTCTCACAAGTATGGGGATATTGAACTCCAAACTTATCCCACCTAGGTATATCTTACATCTAATTTTATATTTTTCTACTTGAAATTCTTCTTTAAGGAAAAGGATGGAATCAAGAGTAATTAGACATTTACTATTGGAGTGAGACTCCTCAGTATTTATGACTAAAGGTTTGTGCACCTCTAACCTAAGCTCAGCACTATACCTATACCCAAACTTGGTACCTGATCTTACCATTCGATGAACCATTATCAAGCATTATAAATAAAATAAATTAAAATGTTACCATAAAAAGATGAGATGCCTACACTGAATGATAAATGGTCAATATAATTGGCTTAATAATTGATCAACATCTACAAAGATAAGGAAATTGAGTTATATAGGTCTGTAAGTCTGTTAATAAGTCAGCAATACCTATACCTTTGTTTTTTATTAAACTCCAACCTGCAAAAATAACTTCTTAGTGATGTCCTCCCAAGAAAGGTTCTTGCCACACTCAACTAAGACATGTGCCTAAGAAGATTGCAAATAACTGGACCTATCTTTTCCATTAAACCTAAGTTTAGTTCCCTCCATATAGACCTAAAATATCACTCATTATCATCTTTTAAAGAAAGGAAGAGAAATTTACTTTCCCAATTATGAGTCCCTTTGGTAGGATTTCCAGTTTTATTCCCATTCTATGTTTGTTAATTAACTTACAACCTCCTGAACACCTCTCAGCAAGAATTAGTCGGTCCATAAATTTGAATAAATAAATAATTTTTTAAAATTCTCTAAATGGAATACCACGAGGAACTTTGATATCAAGAACCATTAATGAGGTTGCATTTAACCTAAACTCAAACTTTTCTCCCTTAACAACTCAATGGAAAGGTCGTCAAGTAGCAATATTAGAGCTCATCTAAAATTGTCATGATAAACACTCATGTCACTAGATCTATAGAAGCACCATTCTCTCATTGACATATGGTTTCCTAATTCTCACAGGCATATGGATATTGAACTCCAAACTTATCCCATCTAGGTATATCCTACATCTGAATTCATATTTTTCTAATTTAAATTCTTCTATAAGGCAAAGGATGGAATCCAGAGTAGTTGGACATTCACCACTGGAATTCTTCTATAAGGAAAAGGATGGAATCCATAGTAGTTGGACATTCACCACTAGTGTAAGACTATTATTTACGACTAAATTTCTGTGCAGCTCTAACCCAAGCTCAACATTATACCTACACCCAAACATGATACCTGATCTTACCATTCGATGAACCATTATCAAGCAAAGAAAATAAATTAAAATCTTACCACAAAAAATGAGATTCTTGCATCGAATGATAACTAGTTAATATAATTGGCTCAATAATTGGTCATTATCAACAGTGATAAGGACATCGAGCTATATAGGTATATAAGTCTTTTAATAAGTCAACAAAACCTATACATTTGTTTTCTTGAAACTCCAACCTTTAACAATAATTTCTTAGTGATGTCCTCCTAAGAAAGGTTCTTACCACACTCAATTAAGGCATATGCCTAAGAAGACTATAAATAACTAGTCCTATCTTTTCCGTTAAACATAAGGATAGTTCCCTCCATATAGACCTGAAATCTCACTCATTACCATCTTTTAAAGAAAGGAAGAGAACTTTGCTTTCCCAATTATGAGCCCCTTTGGTAAGATTTCTAGTTTTATTCCCATTCTATGTTTGGTAAGTAAGTTTTAACATCCTTTCAACAAGAATCAGTCATTCCATAAATTTAAATAAATAAATAATTGTTTTAAATTATCTAAATGAAATGCCACAAGGAACTTTTATATCAAGAACCATTAATGAGGTTGCATTTAACCTAAACTCAAACTTTTCTCCTTTAACAACTCAATGCAAAAGTCATCAAGTAGCAATATTAGACCTCATCTAAAATTGTCATAATAAACACTCATATTAATAGATCTATAGAAGCACCATTCTCTCATTGACATATAGTTTCCTAATTCTCACAACTATATGGATATTGAACTCCAAACTTATCCCATCTAAGTATCTCCTACATCTAAATTCATATTTTTCTACCTCAAATTCTTCTATAAGGCAAGGGATGGAATCAATAGTAGTTGGACATTCATCACTGGTGTAAGACTTCGCAGTATTTATGACTAAAGGTCTGTGCACCTCTAACCCAAGCTCAACACTTACCTATACCCAAGCCTGGTACCTGATCTTACCATTTGATGAACCATTATCAAGCATTATAAAGAAAATAAATTAAAACTTTACCACAAAAAGATGAGATGCCTATACCAAATGATAACTGATCAATGTAATTAGCCCAAAATTGTCTAGCAATAATAAAATAAAGAAAGACATAATGAGCATACAAAAAACTTGAGATTACTTATAAGGAAGGTAAGCATACTTTAAGACGTCTCTTAGTGGTATGAGATAAAATTGTTTAAATGCTAGAACTTTAATCACTTAGACACCTCAAGTTTTTTGCCTTGTCACAAACCTTTAATTCCACCACATACCAAAATTATACATTCAAACCAATTCATTCTTTCCCTTAAGACAAAATTATGGTCAAAACTTAGAGCAAACATATTTGATTTTCAGAGAGACATATAAGGAAAACTTTCAAAAAAGGTAAAAATAATTTTTGACTTCAAGCTAGACCTAAGGTCAAAACTTAAGAAATAAATGATATATATAGAAATATATCTAAAGGCTAAAGTAAAAAACAAGCCATTATATTACATCATATAAGATTAAGATAACTATCACTGCAACATCCCACTACCACAAACATTCAAGCATATTCAAGTACATACCCTATGATAATGGCATGTTAGAGCAAAAGTAAAACCAACTTACACATAGCATCATCTAACATAATCGGAAGTCACTAAATTTTAAAACCATTCATTGCATTAATCTAAAAAAATTTACACTATTCTTTTAGACAAATATTTACATAACGTCCTACAGGTTCTAACAAAACAAAATACAAAACACAACATTCCTGGAGCCAGCTAATAGACCTCTGAGCTATAACAAAATCCAAAGGGCCCTTTAATCCTGTCTAAGAACTAGGTCTCCTGTCTCGTACCTGAAAAACTACGTTGCAATTTTTATGAGTTTTGCGAACTCAATGAGTGAACCATCATTGATGATTTCACCAGATCACATACACATCATACATATTTTACGAACGCCCATTCAGATCATAAATACATTCTAGGTGTTCACATAATATGGTATACATAAGATCACACAGTTCACATTACCAAGTATAACAAGTAAATCGCGTCAATTTATCACTCATTCAGCTTTGCAAATTATTCAATAAATTTCAATCAAATGTTATATGCATGAGACTCATATTATTTCTTATTGTTGTGATTAAGTACCTATCACAAACTTATACAATTACCGGCCTATAGAGCTCAGTCAAACAAAATCACGGAGCATAGCTCTATGCGTAAAATCAGAAATCACGGAGCAAAGCTCTACGTGGAAGCGCTTCATACTAGCAACTCAAGTCACAATACCTTTATCTGAGCATGCATTTTATAAAATGCAACAATTTCAGAAAATCTCATATATCACAATCTTATACAAATGCTCAGGCAAGATTTCACAGTCATCAGACCTAAGTCTGGCATTCAACTTTCATGAAGAATCAAATGTCAACAATTTATATCAAGTCAAAACACTCCCAATACATGCCCAACTATTAAACTCCTCAGACCTCAGGTCCGAAATCCAGAATCAACTCACAAACAGTTCAATAATATTGGAAGTGCAATAAATTAAATTAAATTCAAATCGAATCAATCCTAGGAAATCATCTAGGTTGACTCACATAACGCTCCAATATGCTATTGCCTGGATGGTCCGGCAATGTCTGTCTGTCGTTCACTTGGCTCCTCTAAAACATACACAACACATTCACAAATATCACATTTTTGCTCAAATATACAAGTGTTTCTTTTATGCACATCAATATATAGAAAGTATGCACAATACATGTTCAATGACAATTCCAGGTATCTTATTGTAACTCTCATCATCAAATTGATCAGATATCAAAGCCCTCATTAATATCATATGGTACTTATAATTTGGACCAAAATAAAACAATGTGAAATCAAGTTGATAACCTAGTTGACCACTTCAGATTTTCTACCCAAATGATTTCGGGTCTATTTTGCATAATTAATCTGGTAGGGTAAATGAAAAAATTATGCAATAATTCCTTCTGGAAAGTTGTTCTACAGTTTCTTAAGTTTCTAACAACTCCAAGATCATCCAATTTGATTCAGTATTCAATGAGTCATGCACAAAATACCTTAGACTGTGCACATTTGAACTTTTGGCTAGCACATGATCATACCCTCTAATTGTTCAACTAATATCTTTTAGCTCAGACATCCAAAAATTTCAAACTTTATACCAATTTAAAGCTAAGAGAATAACCTACAATTTGATGAGACAACTCAGCCTAATTTGGCCTAAATCAATACAATTTATTCAATAATCACAGGACATGATTTCTGTCCCTGGTAGTGCTACAGCCTAAGTTAAAACTCAGTTCCTTGCCAATTTTGAAAATCAAAGAGACAGAATTAAAATTTGACCTCTTCATAAAAATTGTAGAAATATGTCTTAGTTTAATATGAATAAAAAAAGAACTCATTCAGAAATCTACAGCTCAAGTTATAATTAGAAAACTGAAACATGTTCATGAAAATTTTCCAATTCATAACAGTCCACACTTTCACCCTATCGATCATTTTCAAATTAATTCAGATAGTTCTAAATCGTTATGAGGAGAAATAAAAATGTCTTAGAAATCTATTGGTTCAAGTTTGGAGTCATTTGAAGTTCGGATGAAAAAGTTATAGGCAAAAGACTTAGGATTGTTCAATGAAAACTCTAGTTTTTATCTCATCATCACCTTTTCTCTCTCTAGCATGCCCACTTCATCATCTTCACCAAACCAGACCACCAAACTGCACTTCTCCTTGTCTTCTTTCTTCTTCTTCTTTTTTTCATTCCTATAATCACAACTAAGGTATATGCTGCATAAACTATATATTTGTTTTACTTCCATCTCAAAAGAACCCATCACCACTAAATCCAAAATCCAAAATTTTATACCTACGTTACAAAAACTGCACTGTTCACGTGAGCATCTCATTTTTCTGCGTCTTTTTTTCCATCTTCACTCCATGTTCTTCTTCTTTTTTTGTTAATTTAATCCTTCTTAAAACACAAGACTACACTACTCTTATGTCCTCTTTAACTCTAGCCTTATTTAAACCCATCACTAACATTACCTACATATTAACGCATATATACAAAAAAAAACAGGGCATGTCATCTTTACTACAACGTTACTGCATATATATATCTCTGCACATCTTTTAGTATCCAACAACATTCTCATTTCATCATAAGTTTATAATTTTATTAACTCTATACTATGACTTCACCTACATCTTCATTTAAATCCATTTCTACCATATGCAACCGATTCACATATGTACAGTACATGGTAAACCTTCTGCGTCTTTTATCAGTCCAAAACAAAGCATATTTAAAACCTCAACTTTCAGGATTTTCTGCATCATCATCATAGTCTAAGACCATTCCCATATAGAACCCAACTTATTCATTAGCAAATTCATCCACTAAACATCATCATAGTCTAAGACCATTCCCATATAAAACCTAACTTATTCATTAGCAAATTCATCCACTAATCCTATAACTCATCACTATCACCGACTTACTCCTTACATAATTCATGCATTTATTCACTGCTAAACCGTAAAACATCACCAAATTCACATAACTTAAAACCTTAAAACTTCACTTACTTGATTTAACAAGCTTTTGGCTGTGTTGGTAGATCACGTGTATAGGGAAAATAGCAATCAACTCTTGAGCAACAAACTGATAGCCTTACTATAGTTTCAGAATCAATAACCAGTGTTTTCAAACTATTTTTGTCTAACAAAATATGCAGTATGAAGGAACAACGATGGAGGAACCGAGGTCCTCCTCTACGTGGCTGTTGCATGGTTAACACGTATCAGTCTATAATGCTGCCACTTGTCACCAAACTATTTAGCCATTTGTCACCTATATATTATCGCCATATGTCACTATATAATTGGTCCAAAATATCTCAAATTTTCAAAAAAAAATTCTAAAATTCTTAAAAATTCCAAAATATTACTAATAGTCTCCAAATTAATTTTTACCACCAAATAAATTTTCAGTTCAAATAATTCACCAAAAAAATTTAAAATATCCAAAATATACCAAAATTGTCAAATCACAATAAATACACTCCAATTTAATCCACAATTTCTACTTAAATCAAAGTTACCTGAAACTGCCAATGAATGCATGTACAATCATATGAATGTGCAAAATAAATATGTATGTTACAATTAATTTATGCATGACGTGTATTTTCTTAATTTCACAATATTTTCATAAATTACTATTCTAGCCTTAACATGGGTATCGGGATGTTACAAACAAAGCATTGATCGATTAGTATAACATATTGGTGAACTAGTATGTATTAAATGCCCCATATTCATTAATCATTGGGATATTGGTCAACCAGTAGGCATATTGGTTGACTAATATAGCACATTGGTTAACTAATACATTAATCAGTGTTACAATAAACTTATATTATATCAAATTTAACAACTTGAACTTATATTAGTCTATCGCTAACTCATATAAGTCGACCAATCACTCGAACAACTTGATTTTTAACAACTTCAAATGCTCAAACTCAAATTTTTATTGCAAATATGATTTAAACACTTATAAAAATGTTCCTTAGAGTTTATTTGAAAGATCAAAAGGTTTTTATATTGAAACTAAAAACTTCAGTGCCTCTTAATGAATGGAAAAACCCATGTAATAAAGTGAAATGAAATGTTCATGGATGGTGAGCCTTTTAGAATATTAAAGTGATTAAATGAGATTACAATTAACATTATTATCTTAATAAGTTTTTGTCTTCTTTTGTTCTTGGTTTGATCTTTATTTTGACGGCCATAAACTTCAACTTCTCTTTATTAACTTCATAAGCTCTTGAGTTTATAACTTCATTTTGTTCTTATATTACTTTGCATCAAAATAATAAACTCAGTAATAGTGATTATGTTTTGAAGTCATTAAAACACTGACTAGAACATGCCTTATTTTAACAGTCTCCCCATTTTTACTAATGATAAAACACTTGTGATATTAGATAGTAATAATAAATTTAAGTATATAAATAACTATCAAGATAGTGATTAGCTCCCCCTTAATTCATGTATAAAACATAATTTAATATAAAAAAGAGATATTTAACAAAAAAATGCATACATGTAGATAAATTTATTCAAGCATATCACATAAAGTTTAAGAAATACAAAAAAACAAAACAATTATGCCTGTCATTTTAACGAAGCAAATAACTACCTTTTGTAGGTTTATGCCTTAAAAACAATCAACTAGTTGTAGTTTAATGATATAACTATTTAAAGGCATTCTTTATCTTATGCATATAAGAGTATATAACAAAGTCCATAAGATAAATTTATATCACAAATGAAATTATTAAGAGATCATTTTAAATTTATGTATTATCTCTAAATTGTTCCTATTCATTAATTTATTAAACTGAACATTAATAAAGCATTAAGAGGCTTAACTTATAATATGTTTTTTCCTTATAAAGGAAGTGATTGATCTTATAGATTAAATTATGAAAGTACTTAAACAAATATATGCATGCTCACTAGAGAACATGTTCGTTGAATTTACCCTATATGAAAATTTCATTTAGAACATTACTTACATGCCTAAAAAAATTGTCATTATGATGATTATGCAATTGATCCTTTAATTTGAGATTTTTAAAGTATCTCATATGGGAATTGCTATGTTTTGATACTGCTTATGACCTATTATAGTCAATAATAGCTTAATCAATAATCATTTGATATAAAATAAATTATATAAAGGTAGTTAAGTGATCAACATATAATTTATCACCCTAAAGTTATTAAGGAGAATGATTCATTATTCTCGATTAGTATAAATTTAGGAAATCTTTGACTAAAGTGGAATGAAACTTTGAAATCAGTTTTCAATTTTCATTGATAGAATCAATTAGTAATTGTGGAGAACTACCATGATTGGACTCAAATGAAATAGATAGTATATGCTCTGTGTATAATTAGAACATTGTGTAACAAAAAGATTGAATTATACAAAAAATCATGCATAAGAAGGTTGTTTAAAACTAATTTGATATTTTTGACATTATATGTTGCTAAAGGCCAATCTTAATTAATGAATATAAATTATTTAATTAGATAATTAAAGATAAATTGAACTAGTTTAATTTTTCTAATCCTAAACATGATTTACGGTTATGATTTATATCAAATGCCAATATAATTAGGAACCTAATGGATCACATACAAAGAACAAGTTGAAGAAAGAAGAGGTGATCTAATCAAGTTAGAATTGATTGTAAAGTTTGAGAAACTTTTAGATTAAATAAAAGATATTTAATGCATAAGAATAAATATGAGATATTAGATCTTATTTAGACCTAACTGGTATTTAATTAGATTTATTATAATTCTAATTAAAATTTAAATGAAATTAGAATTTTATTTTATTAAATTACTAACATTTTCATACCTTATTATAAAGAGGCCTAAGCTTTAAAGGAGTTAATACTTCTTACGTAACCCTCTTTATAATAGTTATAAATTTCTCATAACATGTTCTTTGGATATTGTTAGAGGCTAAACACATGAACGGTTACAGTGATTAACATGAGTCAGTTTCATAAACGGTTTAAGGATAATGACAAAAAAAGATTATCAAGCTTTATATTAAGGTACAAATTATATTCATATATTATTATTTTTTACATATTAGTCATGTTATAAAATTTAAAATGATCTTGGATTTTGAAAATCAAATGAAAAGGTTTCGTTCTTATTCCACTATGAGCAGGATTAGATTCTCTCCTTGACTTCCTGACACTTTTTCCACAATTTAGCCCACCATCTCACTTTGCTTCATTCAAAATGCATTTATTAAGAAATTCATTAAAATATTTGACTTAGTAGTCTAGCATAGATTTATCACAACATCAATAAACTAAAAGAAAGACAAACTTAATTAAAATTGCAAAAAAGGAACAATTGTTTTAAGCCCTAACTTACATTAATACATTATAAATTTTGAATCCAAATTTATCACATAAGAAATCTAAATTTGAAACCCCACATCCTCGTTGAACTAGCTTCTTTCCTTTCATTTTAAGTTCCTTCTACTCATTTGAACTAACAAACTAATATTTAAATAATGGGCTCATAAACTTGAGAAGAAAGCATCATCAATTGTGTTACATTATATAAGTTTCTTTGTTGCATATAAAGTGTATTTATAATTTTTTTAATCTAATTTTTTATATGATAATAAAAAGTTCATCTTTGGTCTCATTAAGTCATGTTTTGCAAAGATTAAAATGCATGTCAATCAAGTTATACTAAAGGCTATAGTCAACAATATAGAACTGATGATAAGAAGGCTTTTATTCTCACAACTCACTTTACTTATATTCACAACTTTTTAACTAATTTTATTTTTGTAGTTCATATGTAGCTTTTATCTTAAATACATGACAAAATTTTCTTCATATATTAATTTTAGTGAATTATATGTAACTTCTGCTCCTTTCTCCCTCCCTCACCACCACATCCTCCCCCAGCCTTTTTTTTAAAGGTAAAGAAGTGGAATAATTAAGAAAGTAAAAAGGTACAGAAGAGTTCCCCAGGGAAAGCATCCGTGCAACAATCTCACATAATACAATATCCTTAAAAATATTTGTAATCTAACACTCCTTACAAGTTTTAAAGTCAAACAATTCTCTAAAATTGAGCTATGTTTTCACTACAATATCTTGCTATGTTATTTGTTACAAGTTGTTCCTTAATGCTAGAAAGCATAGACTCCATGACAACTTCCTTAGTTCTCTCCTTACTCGTGAATCTCCTATGATTTCTTTCCTTCCAAATCTTTTGCAAGCAGGTTCACATAGAGATCATATACATTGTTAGGTGAGCTTTAGGCATACTAGAGTGAGCCTAAAATGATTGCATGATATTTGGAAGATCATTTATATTAATATGTAGAACATTTAAGTATCTACATTCATAGAATAGATGGGATATAGTTTCCTCCATTTCTATGCAAAGTACATAAATACCACTTATGTTCATCTACTCCCAATCTATCCATGGTACTCAATTTTTTTTTAATTGCCAACCATAGAAGGAATGGGGTTTAGGCATGAGGTACTTACTTCAGGCCAATTTGTGCCATCACACCACTAAACCTTTTTAGATTAGCCATTCTCTACAGGTTTTATTTGTAAAATGCTTTTCAAGATGATTTTTTTTCATAAGTAGTTGTCTTGATGCCCCTCCTTAGAATATTTTGTAAATAACGTGATTTATATAGTCTTAAACAAGCATCTCAAGCTTAGGTTGTCAAGTTTAACTTTACTATTCATGATTTTGACTTTACTTTATGTCTTTAGAATCATGTATTCACACCATAACTTATGTATGATACTTCTAATCATTTATGATGATGGTGTAATTATTATTGGTGATGATTCCTTTAATATTATTGCAGTAAAAATATTTTCATCAATTGCTTTTTAAATGGAAGATCTCGATTCTTTTAATTATTTTCAAAGTTTTGAGTTTTTTCTCCTCTTAAAGGCTATCATCTTTTTCAAGCTAAATATGCCTTTTAACTTTGTAGTATATACGATAAAAAAGGTGTTATAACCAATTGCTTCATTTTTTAGAAGTACAAATTGCATTGCTTTATCATAATTAAAGAATTTGATTAATAAAACATCTCTAGAGGAGCTACATCTTAAAGGAGTAAAATAACAACTTGTTCAACATAAGTGAAAACAAAGCGAACCATAGAGAGATCTAACTAGAGAATGAACAAGGTAATAACTAGCAACTAATAAGTAGACCCCACCTCCAGTAGTAATGATCTAAGGAGAACAATAAATTATATTAATATATGTAATAAATTTTAGTTTTTATAAACTTATGATAATTTTTTATAACAATATATATCACTTTATTTTAGTTGAATTAAATGTTTGTATAATTTTTAGATTTTAGACTTATATTTATTTAATTTATATATTCATAATATGATAATTAAATGTATATGTATTTATTTTTGTAAAAGTAGCTATCATTTTAGTTAATAGTGAAGTCTTTCACCTTATATTTTATTCATAGTTTATTCTAAAGATCTTCTTATAATTTGGTTTGATTTTTTGGTTTAAACTTGTAAATGTGTAATTTATAATTTATAAAATTGTTACATCTAAACAAAATCAAGTTTTTAATTTTCAAGATAATTAAATATATAATAACTTGAAATTATATATTTTGATGTAAATAATTTTAAAGATGTCAATTTTGAATTATATTTATCCTGTAAATTTGAAACAATTATAAACATAATTTCTAAAAGCAAATTTACTCATTATAATAAAATTAATATTTCTCAAATATATACGAAAGAGATGAGGAAACTTTAAACCACCTGTTCTTCAAATGTAGTTATGTTATAACATTTAGAAGGCTTTATTGCAAAAATGCTTGATTGCGAAAGGTTCAAAGGACATAAACCAATGATATAAAAATCAGAACAGATTGACCGGATTAAGTATGAATAGGGCTAGTTTTTGGTTTGCTTTTACTTTTAATTGTTGAGAGTGAAATTTGGCCGGTTAAATGACCTTAAATCGTGAATCAAACTAGGTTCTGCCTTTCTACCTCTCTCTACTACTCTCTTTATCTCTATCTCTCTCATCCTATGAAGTGTAACCCACACTGTTATATGGTTGAGGACATTGAGAGATTTGGATCTCCTTTTTGGTTAGGGCTCGAAGCTAACTCAAAACCAAAGCTGCTCCTGGCAATGAGTTGCTTATGCAAGGGAAGCCTAGGTGTAGCATCTCGTTACTGACGGTAATGTCATTTTGGTAATTTGGGATGGGCTAATAGGTTTTACTGCATACTGGTTTGAGCATTCATTTGGCCTCTAATTATAGAGGAATGAGTTTCTTGCATATGCATTTATAGGTACATGCATTCATGATTTTTCCGGCATTTAATTGTGAACATGAATTGATTGGATTGTGTTTTGATTGAGAAATTGGGAATAATTGGGTTTGAATAATTGATTTAGAATGGTTTAAGAGTAATTGACAGTTGATAGTGTCCTATAGAAAATTTTCTAGAAATTTGGGAGAAAATGCCCGGACTGGAAATTTTTGAGTGACAGACCGATTAACCGTATGGTACTGAAATAATTGTCCAATGGCAATGAAAAATTAGAGTTTTGCGGTTAGGAATAAAAATGTTGAGTCATTGGAATTTAGAGACTAAAATTTAAAGAATTTGAGGACTTATGTCTTTTGAATCTCTATATATATACCTTAGGTTTAAATTGGGCATTTCTTCAACTTAGGGCAAACTTCTCTTTTCTCTTCCTCGGTGGTTTCCGATTTCTTCCTCTGGTGTGATCCTTCGATCGTTGCTGTTGCCCTCTCTCTTTGTGCAAGTCTAGCTTGATCCTTGAGGAAGATGAAGGTTGTTGAGGTTTGAAGGTGGAAATCGTGGGTGTTAGGGTTTTCGGAAGATTTGGAGATTTGAGGATTTTAAGGCTTGATTGGTAAGTATTCTTGGTTTTAATGTGTTTTTATGGTTGTTTGTTGCATTTATGATGGTTTAAATGAAAGAGTATGGTAGTTGTATGAGAGTTAATGACTGGTTTTAGAGAGAGGAGTGCGAAAAATCGATCGGAGAAGACGAAGGTGCGACCCGCACGTCGCGGCGTCTGAAGGAGGCCTCGCCGCGACGAGTAAATAAATACTCGCCGCGACGAGCAGGGTAGAGTTCTCGCCGCGATGAGCTCTTCCTCGTACGTTGCGGCGAGCTGATGGAAAGGTGTTCGCCGCGGCGAGCATCCTTCACGTCGCGGCGAGCGATCCTTGGTACGTCTTGGCGAGGGTTTTAGGCCTCGGCGAAGAGCAGATTTTTGAATGAATATACTTTAATTTATGGGGCGTAACTTGTGGTGTAGACCTCCAATTGAAGTGATTCTTAATTCGTTACGAACTAGAGAAAGAGGCCTACAATTGAGGAACAATATGAAAGTTGGAATTAAATTTAGTATGGTCTCACTCATAGAAGAAAAGTCAATTTTGGTTCCTATTGCAACCTAAGAATTGTAGTATGATAATTGGAGTATAAATTGGGGTCTTCAATGGATGATTTTGACCCAATGAATAGGGA
>JANIPM010000231.1:52366674-52384358 GCA_027478405.1 Erythroxylum cassinoides
AAAATAAATATTAAAACATATATAAAAAGTCAAATAATATTATATAAATCTCAAAATAAACTTGAAGATTTGTTTGTAAGTATTGTGAGAATTATGTGTAAAACATAAAGGTAAAAGAGACTAAAAATAGACTCATTAATTGATCTGAAAAATCTACTTGAAAAGTGCTTTTTTAAAAAGTTTCAAATTTGATATTTTTTAAAAGCTGTATTTTAGCTTATGAAAAAGTCATTTCTATGAAAAAAAGTGTGTTTGAATTTTACAGTCAAACACTCAGTTTTTCTAAATATAATTTTTGCGATGAAAAAAGTGCTTATTTACCCTCCAAAAGCTAAACGAAACTTACTCTCTTATCCACTATTTTAGTTCAGCTAGCATTTTATTATCCTTTTATATCCCTTTGAAACATGTGCATTTCACTTTTTCCATATCTTATACACAGAGAAATCAAAGGCTAACATATGCATCGTTATGGCCCTTTTTAATGTGTTTCTTAAAGAGCATAGCCAATCTATGAACTCAAGACAGCTTACTCAATCCTTGTCAAGTTGACAACACTTAAGTATTTATCTCCATATCATTTAAGGGAATATATAGTTGAAGAATAAGTGAACTAGAGATTTGGAATCCCCTTTTACAAAGATGGAATCTACTGATCAAATTTAGGAATTTTAATTTATTTATAGTGTCAAATATGTTCTTAACAACCAGAAATGCAACCATTTGGAAGCTGATTTTTGTTCTAGATTAATCATTACCACTCTATCTTTTGACCTCTCATTTTAAGGACTTTTTGTATGATCTATTTGCAAATTTACCTAAAGGGTGACCATTACAAACATATTAGTATGCATTTCTTATGTCCAGTTCATTTTCTAATAGAATATGCATGAGTTCCATCAGGCAGTTACTCCATTGGCTCTCCATAATATACGTTTTCACTTTTGAGTTAGGGTACCCAACCTTTGGTTTACTGACTTCAAAAATAAGCCACTTTGGCATTATAACTACTGGTTTGCCTACTTTTCTATAGGAAAACATTAAAAGTCTTTCCAACGCCTTAAATAGTTCCTTATATAGGAACACATGCAATGATAAATGCATATGGTGAGAATTCAACATAGATTTTGTCAAGTAAACTCTATCAACATAAGATAGTGACTTATTACACCAATTTTTTCCAATCTTCTTTAGACATTTTTCAAGAGAGACTTTTAATCCCTGAGTTGTAGTTTCCTTGTAGATGTTAGTAACCGAAGATATATAAATGGAGTGTATTTAACTTATATAATAGTAATAGATGAAAACCAACTTACATACTACTAAGCATTATTAGTAACATGCAACTTTTACTAGTGTTTAGCCCTAGTCCAAACAGTTGCTTGAATGTGTAAAAGTATGCCATTATGTTACAAATAGACTTCTCATGAGCTTTAGAGAATAAAAGGAGATCATTAGTAAAGGAAAGGAAGCAAAGATCAATCATTTTACATCTATTATGACATTTAAAATTATGATCCTGAGAAATGTCGCGCTTCATTAATCTTGTTACCATGCAACTTTTACTAGTGTTTAGACCTTGTCCAAACAACTGCTTGAATACGTAAAAGTATGCCATTATGTTACAAATAGACTTTATGCAAGGACATGCCTTAAAGTAAAACATCCATTAAATTCATTTAGACACAAGTCCTTTTCTAGGTTTATCTCAAATCACTCTCTCCACTTCTCTAGCATTGATATGACCGCTCAACATTTTCACTTCTTCCTTAATGAATCGATTCGATATGAAGGATTTCATAATCTGACTTATGAAACTAGATTGAATTTTACTTCTAAAGAATTCCTAAAGATGGCATATTCTTCACTTTTAAGTTCCTCATATGAACTAACAACTTCCCTATTATTCTCTAATGACACCAAAGAAGGAGGTGAATTAGGTGAATTCTAGATTTTAATTAAAGTATACTAACTTATAAAACAATGTCTATAAATTATCACAAATGGAAGAGTGAAATAAAAGTAAATGAATTTAATTATGATTATAAGCAATAAAGTAAAGAGTACAGGAAGAGAAATGCAAATCAATTTATAGTGATTTAAGAAACAATCCTTGCCTACATTCATTCCCAAGGCTCATATTAGATTTCTACTATAATTCTTCTCTCAAGGCGAATAATACTCTTAGTGTAATCTTTTATTTTAACAAAGAGGAACTTCTTTTTTAATTTTTCATTAAGGTAAATAGGAACCCCAAATTGTTTTCAAATTAACCCAATACAATGATCACATACCCCAAAAATATATTACAACTTAAGCTTGTTCACTTAGATACTCTAATAATCACAAAAAGGTTTACAAACTTAAAATGAGACAGTAAATACTAAAATGATTGAAAAATACTTTAAAATGTGTGTATAGGACACTCAAAAAGCTTCTTAATACTAAAAAAATGACAAAACACCTATTTATAATGTTTCGGGACCTAAGACAACCATTAGATCCAAAAACTAGCCATTACAATGGCTATATTTAATACATTAATCGATCAATATAGCATGCTAATCAATCGGTATACATTAAAAGCTAAATATTCACTAATTATTGAAACATTAGTCGACCAGTAAGGATGCTAGTTGACTAATATGACAAACTGGTCAATTATTATATCAACCAGTGTTATAGTAAATTCTAAATATTTAGAATTTAATTAATCTTATATTGGTGGATCACTAACCCATGTAGTTGTAACTCTTTCAAATATTCAAACTCAAATTGATTAATGCCATTATAATTTAAGATACTCCAAAAAGTTTTCCAAAGATTATTTGAAAGATCAAAAGACTTTTATATTAAAAACAAAAGCTTCAATACCTTTTAATGAATGTAAATACTCATGATATGAAATCAAATGAAATGTTTTATACACGTTATGTAACAGCCCAGATCACCCGCTTATAGATATTGTCCGCTTTGGGGCTTGGCCTAGCCAAGCCCTCATGGTTTTACTTTTCCCGAGGCCTTCCTAGAAGGTCACCTATTCTAGTACTACTCTCACCCAAGCACATTTAACCTCGGAGTTCTGATGGGATCCAGTGCATTAGGCTATGGAAAACGTGTTTGTAAAGGAGAGGTATCTGTATCCTTATAAGGCGTACTTCGTTCCCCTTTCGAACCGACGTGGGATCTCACACTCTCCACCCCCCTTAGGGCCCAGCCTTCTTTGGGGTCCAGCCTAGCTGGCACAACGATTCAGGTACTGGCTCTAATATCACTTGTAACAACCCAGATAACCCGCTTACAAATATTGTCTGCTTTAGGCCTTGGCCCAGCCAAGCCCTCATGATTTTCCTTTTCCCGAGGCTTTTCCAGGAGGTCACCCATCCTAGTACCACTCTCACCCAAGCACATTTAACCTCGGAGTTATGATGAGATCTTGTGCATTAGGCTATGGAAAACGGGTCTGTAAGGGAGAGGTATCCGTCGTACTTTGTTCCCCTTTCTAACCGATGTGGGATCTCACATGTTAAGCCTTTTTTATTAAAACCTCCCTTAGTTTAACGATCTCTCCCTTTTTACTAATGAGAATACATTTATGATATTAAAAAGTAATGTAAGAATTTAATAAGACAAATAACAACCAATATCGAGATAATAATTATTTCCCCCTTAATTTGTGCATAAAATATAAATCCATGTCAAACACAATTCAATATTGAACAAAAATTAATGAAAACATACATCATCAAAGAAACATAAATACATGCATCACATAAAATATATAAAATTACATGTACTCTCCTTGCATTATAGCATGTCCCTCTAATATCACAAAATTTTGTCTCCCCCTTTTTGGAAACATAAAAAAAGAGTCAACTAATTGAAGTAGGGAAACAAAACTTAATCAAACTGTATAGGTCATCAAGTTGATGCATCATGATGTCTTAGAAAAATCAATCTCTCCTCATAACATGGTAAACTAATACTTAATGGTTATGAGACTAACATTTTGTGGGGAGCAATGACGTGGTTGAGAGGTGGTGGCCTCATCTTTTATAACTAGCTCAACGATGTTACTCAAGAGAGGTTCATGAGGACCATAATAAAGCGGAGCCTCATACACTGGATTCTCACTAATATGGTCTAGTCATTTGTACATCAACCAATTGATATCCCATGTAGTTAAGATTAGCAGAGTTGAAGAAGAAATCAAAGTCAATCTAATCGCCAACAGGAGGAATATGGAAGTGTTGGAAGATGAGACTAAGAATAAGGGCATATGTAATGTTTTGTTTATTCTTTATGGAAGGAAGTGGAATATTTTAAGCAAAAGGAAGTGATTAAGGTGACTACGGTTTCCTTGCATAAGAGTATATTGGAACCATAAATCATTATGTCTTAAGAAGGTAAGATGCCCATTAACAGAGACAAAATTATATTTAATAAAAATATGGTGGAAATAAGGAATAATATTGAAGCCATGAACATTATTAGGTTTTATGTAGATCTTTGCATCGGGACATTCAAAGATAATCTTGACCTAATCAGGGACAAAATATAGGCAATTGACATATTTGGTGTAGTAACTATAGTAAAAAGGGTGTTTAGGAATGGGGATGCTAGGTATGTTATTTATGAGATCAGAGGTGAGATGAATTTCAATGTTACCAATGGCAAAGAAGATTTAGGTGTCACCTTGAATTATTTTGAGAGGAGATTTGTATAAAAAAAACAAACATTGGTGGGATTGATCCTATAAGTGTGGTAAGAAGGGATTCCCTCCCTTGATCAATGAAATAACAAACAAGACCATAATCCTTGAATTATTATGAAGTAAAAAGAGATCTAACAAAAATTTTATGTAGTTCTTGAGAAGCATAATCTTGAAATTTAGAAGAATTGGTATCAAAGCGCTTATCCTCACTATGAGGCATAGGAGGAGGAGGGTAGGAGATCATGCTCAAATCCTAAGATTCCTATAGGATTTGTAGGTAGCTTTACCTTGTGTAAGATTCCTAGGTGTATGTTCCAGCTAGTTTTTTTTTACATAAGTTTAAGTGAAAGAATAAGAATAAAGGAAAGGTTCAAAAGGAGAATAAAGGTTAGGTATGAAGGATCACTAACAAGATAAAAGTCATACATCCATAATCTCAACTCTATAATCCTCAATTATTCATCTAACATTGCATGGCATGGATAAGTACTACAAGATGCATATAAAAAAGGAATAGATTTAAAGATTGTAAGATGCACTTAAACCAATGATTAAAAATGTTAAATCAGTTATGAATTGAATTAAGAAAGTTTCAGTTTTGAAAAGTAATGTATAAAGAAGAAATTCCTCATTATCATGCAAGCAATACAATCAAAATTTTCAATTTGGCTAAAATTAAGCACAATGTAAAACAATTCACAGTTAAAAAATATAAATCAATAATAAAATTAATTAAGGAATCTTTAATTTTGAAAAAGTATTTCATAATATGGAAATCCCCAAAATTGATTTAAACAAGAATACTATAAATTTCAATTTGGAAAACTTAAAAATAATTCAAATCAATTGAGAGTAAATAAAGCTTAAATTAGTCATGAATTGATCTAGTGATCCTCCAATTTTGAAAATTTCAGTGCAATTTACATGAAATTAGACAATTCCTAATTATGAAACCCTAATTGGCTCTAAATGCTAAATTAATACAATTTATAATGTAATAATTGAAATTGAATGCATAAACATGGTGGCAATTGAGATTAGTAGCTAATGAAACCATTAATTGAGTAAAGGAAACATGAAATTAGGAAAATCCCAAATAAGTAGTGTTAAGGATGTAAAATGAATAAGGGTTTGGAGGATAATTGGTAGACATTTTAGAGTATGAGGCAATTGTTTGGCATCAAATAAAGTGCTTGAATCTCACTAAAGAAGAAGAGTTAATATTGGAGAAGGTTGACATTATGGAGGAAGCTTATATCACTTACTGTGGAAGCATTATGGAGGGAGGAGGTTGGCACTAGAGATGAAGGTTAAATACAATGGTAAAGCGGATGTTAGGATTTTCGGAGAATATTTTGCAAAGAGAGAGAGGAAAAACTAGAAAATGGGAGTGGTATAAAGGAAAGAGGGATCGTCTACGCTTTAAGAAACATAATTTATTGGTTGACCATATATGTAATTGGTCAACCGATATGTGTTGTTGCTCAACTAAAGTTGGTGACCAATATAGCTTTAAAATCTCTAGAACTTACCAATTTAAGACATTGGTTAACCCGTTAGTGTATTTTATCGACCAGTATATGTGATTAGATTCTCCAAAAACTCTCAATACAGAAAATGAATTATAGATTTAGCAATATTTGTTAACACTAAGGAGTACTAGGTGCTCAGTCTAATTGGTTAGGGTACTAGTTATGCTACCAAACTAGGAACAAGCTCTTAAGAAATAATTAATTTAGTTATTTTAAGGATATTGGTTGACTAATATAGGGTATTAGTCAATCAATCATTTTGGTGACACACACATTAAAGGTCTTAGAGATCAAATTAAAGAGAAGTAATATATATTAACTCAAAAAAATAAATTTAAAGGCATTTATCTAATGGAATTTCCATTAATCATCCTTACTTCTCTTCTGTGAACAAAATCTATCCTCACTCATAGGTTTAGTAAAAATTTCATCCAATTGGTATTACGTATCCATGAACTCTAATTTAATATCTCCATCTTGCACATGATTTTTAATGAAATGATACTTAAGTTTTTGGTCCTAGAATGCTAAATGGGATTCTGTGTAAGGCAAATAACACTAGTATTACACACTTAATTGGTATTTTATTAAGGTCTAATACGTAATCTCTAAGTTATTGTCTAAACCAAAAGATTTGAGCCTAATAATTGTTAGCCATCATGTATTTGGCTTCCTGTATAGATAAAACAATTGAATTTTGTTTCTTAATAAAATAAGAACTAATTCATTTCTTATAACTTGACAATTACCGAATATGCTCTTTCTATCTAATATAAAATAAAAATTGCATCTGAATAACCAATTAAGTCAAAGAATACATTTTTAGGGTACCAAAGTCTTAATAAAATGGTTTGACATAAGTATCTAAGGATGCATTTAACTTCTAACATATGTGATTCTCTAAGGCTAAATTGAAATCTAACACATAGGCAAACATTAAACATGATATTGGGCTTACTTGTTGTAAGATAAATTAAGCTACCAATTGTACCTCAATAAAGCTTTACATCCACTGGCTCACCCTATTCATCTTTATTAAATTTTCTTATAATGCTTATAGGTGTCCCTAATGGTTTAGCTTAGTCCATTCTAAAGCATTTGAGTAGTTCTTTGGAGTACTTTTCTTGATTTATAAAGATACCTTCATTTGTTTGAATTGGTGTCTAAAAAAGAAGTTAAGTTCTCTTATCATGCTGATCTTTTAAGTTCTCTTATCATCCTGATCTTGTAAGTTCTCTTATCATGCTGATCTTGTAAGTTCTCTTATCATGCTGATCTTGAACTCATGCTGATCTTGAACTCCCGATTTTACATATATTCTCATTAGTAGCACCAAAAATAATATCATATAAATTTGAACAATTAGGATACCATGCTTGTGCATTTTAATAACAAGTGTAATGTCTGCTTTGCTTTTAGAGAATCCATTTTCTAAAAGAAATACACGTAGCCTATCATATCAAGCTTAAAGTTTACAGGCAATGTTTAGATGCATCATCTTTTTCAAAATGGGGATGTTGACCAACATTAATTCTTCTTTAATGAAGCCATTGAAAAAAGAACTTTTAACTTCCTTTTGAAACAATTTGAAATTCATATAAGATGCAAATACAGGAAATAGCCTAATGGCTTCTAGCCTAACCATTGGAGCAAAGTTTTTCTCAAATTCTATGCCCTCCTTTTAATTGTACCCCTTTGTTATGGATGTAGCTTTATTTCTTATAATAATGCTTGACTAATCTAATTTATTTTTAAAGACCCGTTTAGTACTTATAGTTTGGTGATCATTAGGTCTAGGTATTAAATTCCACACTTTATTCCTCTAATATTAGTTTAACTCCTCATTCATAGCTAGAACACAACTTTTATAATTAAGGGCCTCTTCTATTATCTTAGGTTTAACTTGAGAAAGGAAAGTAATAAGATAAATCTTGAAGATGAGATCTAGTGATTACCACTTATTAAACATCACCTAAAATTTTATTTGAAGGATGGATCTTCTTTTATTTCCAATCTCTCAGGAGTTCCTCATCCTTCTTATTTCACTCACTTAGTTCAATAATGAGTTCGTGAGCAACTTGCTGGTGATCACTTTTGTTTCCTTTAAGGGCTAGTAACTTTAGTTCTTTGGATATACCTATATTATTATCTTTAAGGACTTTTTAGGATATAAGTGGGTTAGATTCATCAAAGACAATATGGATGGATTCTTCAATAGTAAAGCTCTTCCTATTAAACACCTTATATGCTTTGCTACTTAAGGAATAGCTAAGAAAAATCCCTTCATCCATTTTGGAATCAAATTTCCCTAAGTTATCTTTAATATTCAAGATATAGCATTTACAACTAACAACTTTGAAGTAACTGATTTTTGGCTTCTTCCCGTGTTAAAGTTCATAGGGGTTTTTATTTAAGGTTGGTTTTATGTAGACTCTATTTGAAATGTGACTATGGTGGCAACTACCTCTTCAAAAATCCTTAGGAAGGTCATACTTAATGATCATGGTTCTAGCCATTTCTTATAAGGCCATATTTATCCTTTCAACAACTCTAGTTTGCCGAGGGGTTATTTGAGAAGAAAAATTGTGAAATATATCATTATCTTCATAAAAGGTTTCAAACTTTTAATTTTCAAATTTCCTATTATGTTCACTTTTAATAGAATTAATAGAAAGTTCATTTTTATTGTGCATAATTTTGACAAATTTGACAAACACCCCAAAACATTCACCTTATTAGTTAAGAATAAGGTCTAAGTGAATATACTAAAATCATCACCTACTACAAAAGCATAAATTTTACCACCTATGATAGTAACCCTAATTGGTCCAAACAAATCCATATGAAGTGATTGTAAAAGTCTATTATAAGTTATCAACTTTTTTTACTTTAGAACGAGCTTTTGGTTTGCTTTCCCATTTGACAAGTTCCACAAATCTTTTCTTGCATGTCTAAGTCTCTTATACCAAATCCAAGCATCTTCACTAATAGACATTAGACACTTCATATCTTAGTTAGAGAAAGCATCAAGATCAATTGTATATATGTTTCCTTTTTTTTTCAAAAAATGCAATTCTATTTTCAACTACTCTATATACAATGCATAATCTCCTTTTAAAACATACTTTACAGTCTGTCACATAATTGGTTTACACTTACAAGTTATGGTTTAATCCATCAACTAAAAGTACATTATCAATAAATATGTCGTCTTTCTTACCAACTTTGTCGATGCTAATTATCTTACCCTTGGAATTATCTCCAAAAGTGACAAAATCTCCATCTTTGTCTCTAAGAGTTGAAAATTAGGATGCATCACCGATCATATGTCTTGAGAATCCACCATCTATATGCCGTTTGTTCCTCTTTTTCTTATAACCATACAAAACAATCTAATAAATTTGTTTTAGGTACCTAAATAAGCTTGGGTCCTTGGTTTTTCTTCTTGTTTTCAACCTACTTGATTGATGGTTTATTCATTGTATATTTGTTTTGAAAAGAAGAATTTATCAATGTGTCCATACTTACCATAAAAGTAACATACCATGTTGTATGGTTTGATAGTATGGTGATAACCATTATAACTTTGATGTATAAATTCATTCCTCGTTGTTCTATGTGCCTACGAGTTATAAAAACTTCTTCTTTATGAAAGTGATTTGAGTGCACTCTTTGGATAATGAAAATTTCTAGCATAATTGTATATGTGAATTATGTTTCTTTTATTATTGTGAGGCTTGTCCAGAGTATGGACATATATCATATAATTGTGCTTGGTGTAAGGCCTAATGTGGTATGAATGAGATTGCATGTCATCATACGTTTTTGTATAGAAGTTATACCTATTCTTTCCTTAAGAGTGTTAAATTCTTAGTCTAGAGAGTGAATGATATATGAAAGCATTAGGTTTGCTCTTAACGTGAGCCCTATTGAATTGCCATATGTATGCTTAGATATGAATGCTCTATATTCATTTGTCATCCTAGGCATTGGTTCTTTATTATGTAAATGCTTTCCTTTGACAAAAGCGATTTTGGTGTTGGAAGCATTCTTATGACTATAGAATTCCATGCCTATTATTAGAATTATTTTGAACTCTTAACGTTTTTTCTAGTTTCTCACTTCCTTGAGTGAACTTGGATAATGAGTCCTTGAGAGAATTAACCTCCTTCTTTAACTCTTCATTCTCATGCTTTTATCTATGGATACACTTTCAGAAGCTTTGATGTTATGTAATTCACTCTTTCTCTTTTCATTTTCATTAATGCATACATCTATATTCTTTTGAACTTCTTTGAGTTAGATGATAGCTTTTTCTTTTTCATGATTATAATTTCAACTCTTAATAAGTTCATCATATGTCAAATTAATGTCACTATTTTCATTATCACATGATTTAGAGTTAGAGAGTACCTCATCATCATTTTTTCCCTATAAAGCAAACATGAGCTACACCCCCTTTAGAATATTCACTTTTAGGGTCTCTGTATCATTTTAAGTAGAGGATTTGAGTGCCTTCTTTTTTTCCTTTGTCCCGTGTTCCTTCTTTCATTTCTTTCAAATTTGTTACTTTCTTTAAGGAGGGCATTAAGACTTCATATGTCTGGGTTTCTTATATTTAAAGCAAATAATATTATTTAATTTACATTTTGAATCCATCTTACCACCTTTGTATTCCTTTCTTCTTTAATTCTTCTTCAAGAATTTCTTAAATTTTCTAGTGACTAGAGTAATATCTTCTTCATCACTTTCAGTAGGTAATATCTCTTTCTTGTCACTTGATTCTTCCTTTGAGACTTTGAATGTTAAATTCTTGTTTCTTAGAAAGTGATGGTTCTTCTTATGTCTCTTAGAGCCCAATTTCCTATATAAGAAAAGATCTAATAAGCTCCTCTAATGGTAGAGTTATTAGGTCTCTAGCTTATAGTATGGCTTTCATTTTAGCTTTCCATGTTTTTGGTAGTGACCTAAGAGACTTTCTCACCATTTCAATGTTAGTGTAGGTCTTTCCAAGACCCTTGAGAGCATTGATAATATCAATAAATCTAGTATACATGTTAGAAATGCTTTCATCATGTTTTATTTGAAACAATTCATATTGGTGAGTTTGCATGCTAACTTTTCTTTTCTTAACTTCATAAGTAACTTTTAGTGTTTGCCAAATTTTGTGAGTTATTCTACACATAGATACTTTATTGAAATTATTTCTTCCTAATGTATAAAAACAAATGTGGCCAACTTTACTATTAAAAACGATTAATCTTTTGTCTTGGGGATCCCATTCCTATCAACTTGGAAAGTTTTCCATCATTTATAACGTTATTAGAAATGTATCGACATATTTGACCATCAAGAAAAATTTCATTCTCGTTTTTCTAATAAAGGTAGTCATTTCTATCAAAGAAAAGGGTTTTATTAATGTTTTGACACTTTTAGTTAAAGGATGATAAATATGCTTCTAAGTATGCTATTATGACCCTTTCCATAGGATTTAGTTCAAAATAATAGCCCTATAGACCCACTCTGATATCACTTATATTCCCTAATGGCACCTAAAAGTGGGTGAATTGGGTAAATTCAAGATTTTAGTTAAAGTATACTAACTTATAAAATGATGTCTAAAATTTATGGCAAACTAAACAAATGGAATTAAAGTAAATGAATCTAATTATACTAGTAAAAAACAAAGTAAAGAGTAGGGGAAGGGAAACATAAATCGAGTTATAGTGGTTAGGTGAACAATTTTTTCTTACATGTACTCCTAAGATTTGTCTTAGATGTCCACTATAATTCGTCCTTCAAGATGAAGAATACTCTTTGTGCAATCTTTTATTTTGGCAAAGAGGAACCTCCTTTTCAATCTTACTCTGAAGCACTTGTAGATTAACCCAATACAATGATCACATACCCCAAAAATAGAATACAACTCAAACTTGCTCACTTGGATACTTTGATAATCACAAAAGGATTACACGCTCAAAATGAGACAATGAATGCTCAGATGATTAAAAATAATTAGAAATGTGTGTATAGGACATTCTAAAGCTTCTTGGTACTAAAAACAATGATAAAACACCTATTTATAATATTTTAGGATCCAAAACAATCATTGGAGCTACCAGTGGTTACAATGGTTATATTCAACGCATTAGTCAACCAATATGCTATAATGGTTGACTAATATACATTAAAAGCTCTAGATTCACTAGCCATTGGAACATTGGTCAACTAGTAAAGGATTTTGGTTGACCAATGTGATAGACTAGTCAACCAATATATTAACTAGTGTTGTAACAAACTTTAGATACTAAAAATTTAATAGTTTAATCCTATATTGGTCAACCACTAACCTATATAGGGTGACCAAACACCTCAAAAATATGATTTTAACACCTTCAAAATATTCAAAATCAATTTGATTAATGTCATTATGATTAAAGACACTTCAAAAAGTTTTTCAAAGATTATTTAAAAGATCAAGAGACTTTTACATTAAAAATAAAACTTTAATACCTCTTAATGAATATAAACACTCATGATATGCAATGAAATGAATTATATATGCATGGTGAGCCTTTTAGACTACCAAAGAGAATTAAGATGAGCTTACAATAAGTAATACATGAAATAAACTTGATGTATCATATTCTTCTTCTTGATATTGAAGATAGCAAACATTGTCTTTTCGATTATAATCTTTGGATATAGTAAGATTTTGCTCTCATATTCCATCTCAACAACAACATTAAACTCATTAGTGGTACTTATGTTTTGTTATTGTAGCGACCCCTTACCTTAGGGTAGATACCGGGATGCCCAAAGGACATTCCAGTACATAACCTAAGACGAAGGCGCGCTACGTGCAATCACTACATTCACTTAACATGGCGCCATCATTTTTTAAAATAAAACATCATATGAAAAAAAACAAAATAATATAAAACAATTTCTGCCTTTCATTTCTTAAAAACCAATTGTACACACTGGCAGTTTTCCTAGACCATATGAAAGTGTACATCATCATATCTTAATACAAAAGATGTTACATAAAAGAGGAAATACACAAAAAAAATCTATCTAATCTGTCTAAACCCAGCTGACCGATCTTTGAGCCATGAATTCTCCTCCTAATTCACAAATCTACACTGCTTGTAGTGTCTCTCAGTAGCTAAAGTCGTCTCTCGATCTTGAAAAGTCGACGTTGCAATTTTGGTGAGTTTTGCGAACTCAATAAGGTAATCATCATCGATGGTCCACTCAATTTATGCATCACATCAATAGATATAACACATAATTCACATCCTTGCATAATTCATCACATATCAGATTCTCACACAAGGGTAGACAAGTTAGCATTTCAATCAATCTAACATGCTTAATAAAATGCATATGAATGTTCATGTGACTCTTTTTTCGATTATTACGTTATTGTGACGGAGTGCTTATAACTGCCCCATATCTATTGGGGATACCGGGCTTATTAATAACTATCTTGTATCTGTTGGAGATACCGGGCTCATTTTACATAGTGAGCCTTTGGCTCTTAATCACTTTCTGAGCTCTAGTTTTTTTTTTACATTTTGAATGTTAAGCTCTTTTTTGGTGGCGACTCCGATCACAACTCTCATTGTCTAATCATGCATTCATGTATGGAATGCATCTCACATTATCAATCAATCATATCATGAAACATTTAGTTGTCACATTCATATGCAAGTAGCACTTCAATATCTTATTCACATATCTCAATCATCGGACCTTCTATCTAAGAATCAACATAATTTAATTCACACTCATGAAGCAATTCAAAACATAATCTAACACAACAAATAATTAAGTAGAATCGTCTAGGTTACTCACAGATTGCTCCCAAAGCTAATGCCTAGAAGTCCCAGTAATGTCTGGAGGTTGAGGTTCTAGTTGCTCCTCTATATCAAATAACATACACATATATCACAATTTTCACAATTATAAGTATTTAATAATGCACTTGTATGTAATGAAATATGTATAATGTATGTTCATGACAATCTCAGGTATTTTTCCATTATCCTCATCACATAATCAATCCTATCTCAAAGCTCACTTAAGTTTCACTTGTACTTAGGCTTATACCTCAATAAAACCATTTAAAATCACAATTCATTTCTCATTGTATCACTTTCAGATTTTTCCCAAAAACTAATTTTTGGGTCTACTTTTATTAATTATTTAGACAATGAAAATGAAGTAATTTGGCAATACTCTCTTCTATAGGAGTGTTCTTCTATTTCTTAAGTTTCTAATGACACCAAGATCATTCAATTTGGTTTAGTATTTTGAAAGTTATTCTCCCAATATTTTAGGATTGTTCTCACTCTGAAACAATACTCTAGATTCAACTTCCATCTATAAATTGAAAGTCTTAGAGTCTAAATTACAATTAAACTTCTTCATATGATTTGTAGCCCTATATCTCTAGTTTACTCCAAATTAACAAGAATTTCATTTGGACTTCTAGAAAAGAAGTTATGGTCAAAAGAAATAAGACTATTCAATTTGTAAAATTTCTCTCGGTTGTTTAAATCAAAATCAAGTCACGGTTACTATTGCATAGCACAGTGACTTGAAGTGACAAATAAAAATCAGTCTAGCAATTAAACTCACGGGGGTGAGGGAGAAAACTCATGGGCGTGCATGACTCACAGGTGTGAGGAAAAGTCACGGGTGTGACAGATAAGGACAAAAATGTTATGAACACACTATGTCAGACCTGTCTCACGATTTTCACTCTATCTGTCTCAATTGATTTTGAATTACTATTATTTTTGGTTTAAAGGTAGAGCAATGTGTTGCGATTCCAATGGTTCAAGTCTCACATCATTTGGAGGTTGGACAAAGGATATATAGCCAAAAGATCAAAGGATGTTGCATCAATCCTCATCCTTCAAAGTCGCGATCGTGCATACTGGCCAACTTGCGAAGTTAGTGAAAAAAATCGAGTTCGCAATGATGACAAGGCATGATAATGACTTTCAGTGAATAGTAGCGGGGTCGCGATTGTGCTTAAGCACGATCACGACTTTCCCAGTCACACATCTTCTCTTAAAACCTCCCTCAATTCTATCCCACATAACTTTCAATCCAGAACTCTAAAAATTTTCAAACTTTATATCAATAAAAAGCCAAAAAAAAAGATCTACAACTTTCATAAAGAAAATCTTCTTAGATCAGTACAGTTTAATCGTAGAAGTTTCGAACCAATACTAACCTCTCTAACTTATCTTCTTCATTATTAGTGTTTCTTCTTTCCGTAAACCTGACACTTCCTTCCATCTACATTCTCCATTTTCATTATACCATTTTAACTCTCATTCAGCTCATTCATAGTACGACTAAATATGCAAGTTCACTCAAAATTCTCAAAATTATCAAAACCAAATATCAGTTATAATCTTCTTCATGTTCTGCATTTCACAAATCTTTGCATTTCAATCTATTTATACATTCTCTATTTTTCTTCTCAACTTTCCTTTCAAACAATTTTTTTTCTCATCTCTAGACATCATCATACAATTGTCCTCAAACTCTAAATTCATTCATCTATAAAAATACTCTAAACTCACGTACATACTTATGTATACAGTGAAAATAGAGCCTTCACTTATGCTTTTTTTAAATTGTTTCTGCACCTAATTATACATGTTTTCTAAGATCATTCAATTCCAAAATTATTTCTACATTATCTTATCACAAAATAATCATCGAATACAAAATACCATTATATTCAAAATTTTCAACTTATTAGCACAGTGTTCATAAAAATGGCCATTATTTCCTTGATCATACAATGACAATTAATTCATCGAATTTATATCATAAACCAACAACTCTAAAGGATTTACACAATAATTACATGTTAGAACTTCAAAATCTTGAACTATCACGAGGCCTTAAACATCATGCAATTCACGTACACCATGGTATACGTTGACAAGCTTTGGTTTTTCTTAAGGCAAAGAGAAGGAAACTGAAGTTGGGAGTAGCAAAGAGATAGATGAAAACAGGGCTTAACTATGGTGGAGCTTTGATGAAAAACTCTGTGTTAAGAAAAACGTGAGAAAGAGGCTGCGAGGAAGATGAAAACAAGAATACAACACTTAGTCTTTTCAATGAAATTGTATAGTAAAACTTGAACTAGACAAGTGGCACTTGTCATTTATGTAATATCTAAGGCTTTAACTAAGTTCACCTCCCTCCCCTCCCCCTTTTTTTAAACTAGTTCCCATAACTCTCATCCTTTCATTACAATTATTTCCAACTTTCAATATTATCTTCTTACAAATTCTAAATCATCTCCAAAATTTTCAAAGTCATTTATCAATTTTCCAATATCATTTGATTTCTATTTCTATTTTCCATACATCAATTTACTTACCAAGTGACATTTTTCCTAGTACAATTATAATCAACAAAATGTTGGGAATTATTCCTAAAATTCACCGAAATTAAAAAAAAAACAATTTCAGTAACCAATTGAATTTCCAATACCATAAATTCACAATTCTCTATAATATCACATCACAGTTCAATTATACCTAGAATTTCCTATGAATGCACGTACAAATATTTTCACGTGCCAAATTATCTATATTTATGGGTATGGGTATGGCATATTATGCATGAATATGAATGCATTTCTACTCACTCAATAATTTCTTATATTTACTATCTTAACCCCCCTAAGTAATAGGATGTCACAGTTATCATCAAAACCTTTATTAGAACCTCCCTTTGTTCAACATTCCCTATTCCAACATTAAGGAGCTAATTTTGTTTGTATTCTTCCTGTCCATATTAACCTTGTAGAAAAATTTGGTTTCTCTATCTCCTTCCTTAAGACATAAGTATCTAGATTTTTGTTTAAAAAGAATGTTGAAGTTCCTAATTACTTTAGAGTATAACTTAAAAGAAATTTTCTTCTTATTTAGCCAATAGGGTTCCCCTGGATTCTTATATACTTCCTCTTAGATTGCCTCCAATGCTGCATTTATAGTTGAGATTTCCATATGGGATCATGCTCTTCTAGCATTCAAATTTGAAGTTCCTCTTTGATAGCATCAAACTTCCTGACACTAATATAAACTTTATGTCATGATATGTGCTTGGATAATCCTCTTTGCATAACCCCTTCAAATCCTTCATCATCTGTAAGAAATTACTAAACCTAAAGGAATGTCTCCTTCTACTTATATTAAACAAGCACCTTATGACAATTAGGGAGAGCTCTAAGAATATGGGTTTTATGAAGGTAGACTTACTCTCCTCTAAAATCTTTTTAGTCAATCCTCATTCACCAGGGCTTTGTCCAATTTCTTACTTATGCTCCATCCTTGGCTCTGCTTATTACATTATATATATATATATATATATATATATATAAAATTTTAGTATAGTCA
>JANIPM010000231.1:52449617-52459666 GCA_027478405.1 Erythroxylum cassinoides
GATACTCTTAACAGAAAGCCAATTCAAGGAATTTAGCTCTTTACTTATGTCAATAAAGGTGCAAATCTTTTTAAATTGTAATTTAATATTTAAAAAATAGCCTCAGTAACGAAATATTATATGTAAAGATTGTAATTTATGACAAAATTAAAAATTTTTGACATAAATTATTAACTAAAATTTTTTAAAGATATTTTTGTTAATCAGTAGATTGGCATATAAATACTAATATTGATTTTGTGATTTAAAGAGATAATGACAAAATAAAAGAAAAGTGATTTGGAGATTGATGATTTCACTCATTTAAAACCATGCATATATATACTTGTACAAAATTATATATTATCAAGCTTTTAAAGTACTACAATTAAAATAATCGTCTTGATGACTTCCCTTTCTTCATTTCTCAAATATGCAGATTCCAATATCATCAGGGCTTGAAGTTAAGAATCCACTATACTTGTCCATCTCATCTCTACCACTTTGCATCAACAGCAGTGGCATATCTGAACTATTTTCTGCACCATAGTTTGAAACTCCATGGCCATCGTATCTGTCTTCTTGACTCAACTGCGAAGCCACAAACTTGTCAAGAGCTCTCCAATCTGTTACTTTCTTATTGCCTCCTGTCGTTTGCTCTTCTTCTTCAGCATTGCCGTTTTTGTTATTAGCATATTCTGGTGGAACATACATTGAGCTTGTTGCCCTCTTTATTAATGGCAGTGATGGGCTCTCTAACTGAGGAAGCTGTACAAAACTATCTGTATTCATGAAACTTAAGTTATCTGCTTCTATCTCTTGCTTACACAAGAAATTTTGAGCCAAGAAGCTCTGAGGTTGCCTCGAGATGTAATCAATGGGATCAACCACTGAACTAACCCCACTTGATTCATCAAAAAAATAACTCGAGTCCCAACCTTCAATGGCTTTGGCTTGGCTGTTGGTTCGCTTCTTGAATGCTCGACAAACTACCCATCCTTCTTCCTGCAAATTAAAGTTCAACGGGCAACGGATGAAAAGTAAGAAATTTGTTTTAAAGTTTTTCTTGCATTGATGAACTTGACAATTAGACCCAGTTGCTCCAAAAAGTTGAAACTTCTTTTCCATTTATTACCAATCTTCTTCTTTTCCTTTCCCTATTGTAAGTTCAATTTTTTTGTTTGGGAAAGAGAAGTAGTGGATTCCAAAAGCTGCCGCACAAGGAAGGGAAATGGAATATCTCTTTTGACAAAAAGAAACACAAAGAAAAGAGCACCAATGCTACAAACGAGATCGGTGAAAAGTTATTCCTATGCTTTAGAACCATTTGACTTGTAGGGAGTGGAAGTGATCCTGTGCTCTATGACTCTATGCATGGAAACATAGAGGTGGACTAGAAAGAACGTAAAAGAAATTGTTCAAATTGACTTCTGTGTAAAGCCTTTTGTCTTTTGGAACTTAATTACAGTTAGAGAGAGAGGGTCCTTGAACCGACAAGACCCAATTCTGTTGAAAATTAAACCTATGGAGGTTTTATAACATGAAAAGAGACACCATGAGGAATTGATTAAAGCTAATTATCTTTGCCCATTAAGAAAGAGAGGCTTTTGATGAGTGGAGAAAGGGAAGAAGGAGAACTGAGCAAATTTACTGTAGAACTTTTTATGCGTGAATTGATAGTAATGAATTCTTAATTCTCTTTAGAGAGTCTCCTATCCTATATGTACGTTAAGAAGCTTCCACCTATTTATTAGGTGATAAAAGAGACTCTTCTTAACTCTCAAGGTTCATAAAGCCATTAAACAAGTTTCAAACCATGAATTACATTTCACTTAACCTTTATAGATTGCGAAAAGAGATTGAAGTAAAGGTTAACATCAAAGGCTGAGATATGCTTGCCTGTGGAGGACCATTCTCATCGGATTCAAGCCTGTATTCATGCATGATCCAATCAGTTTTCTGCCCATTTGGAGCTCTTCCTTTGTAGAAGACAAGAGTTTTTCTCATTCCAACCAGCTTTGTCTTGTCGTAAACTGCCTTGTCTCTCCCAGTTGCCTTCCAAAACCCTGCCATAGTAGCTCTGTTGGTCCTTGTCCCCGTCGGATACTTCTTATCCTTGTGGCTGAAGAAATACCATTCGTTTTGTTCTTCGTACCCGATCCGGCATGTCTCTGTAAATCACAATATGACTATATAATTTGTCTCATATGACCTAAGTTGTTAGTTGGAGTTGGCTTTGTTTCAAGTGAAGTTTAAGGAAATGCAGTCACTAGTAGGTAAATCTCTACAATTATAGGAAAACCTTAACTCGTTCCTTTATTAAACCCTAAAAATATGAACCTCATCTAACAAAGTGATATTTTTGTATCATTGAGAACCTTAGAAAGGAAATGAAGCAACATGTAAAGCAGAATACCTTGTAGATCCCATGGTTCAATTCGGTAGAGATCTACATCTCTAATAACATCAAGATCGATCTTTTGTGATGCAACTTTCTTCCTCAGATAGTACCCCACAAGCTCTTCATCTGTGGGGTGAAACCGGAACCCTGGTGGAACACAAGACTCCATTGACTCCATCAAAACACCTAGTACTGCAACAAATTCACCAGCTTCACCATTATTAAATGTCCCTTCAATTCATCATCTTTAAATAATAACCATGCTAATGAACTTACTGTATTGGAATAGAAGACAAGAAAGCTAAAAAGGGAAAGCTGTAGAATTGACAGCTATATAGAAGGAGAACAAAATGCTAATCAATAATGAAGAAACCCTCCAATTAAGAAGATGACAAGTGTTATAAGCTATAATCATCAACTTGTTTGGTGGCGAGCAACACTCACACCGTACTATCTATGCAAGGAAAAATAAGCGCGTGTTGTAAAACAAAAACACCCTCCCTTGAGAAAGAATGACTTTTTATGACGATAGAAGACAAAACAAAGAAAAAGATGTAAAAGGGAAAGGAATGCAGAAATCATGAGAGTATGTTTTTGATAAAAGCCAAGTGATTATAATTAGTTCAAGAGCTTATTACTTATTAGGGCCTCTACTTTTGCAGGGTCTTAAGAAACGGACAACTAGAGGTTTGTGCTAATGATGTTGTCTTGTGTTGGTGAATGATACAAATGATTCAACAAGAACGGTGTTTCCATTACTGCAAAAAGAGTAAACATTAATTAACTAATAAACTACTGACATTTAACAGAACCCAATTCAGAGAAAAGAAAAGGGATAGAAACAAAAACAACTTTTTGGAAACTAGTCATGTTATAAGCTGATGACATTAGAGAGGAGACATGAAGCAGTAAGAGGCATTAGGGTATGGGGTGTGTGTTTTATATTTGGTTCAGAAAGCAGAATTGGCAAATGGTGGAAAAGGAGGATGACGTTATCACAATTTGAGCACGCGCTTCTCGAAAGAGAAAAGCTTAGGGTGTGCAAAAAGAGACTCTTCCATTGGATCAAGCCTGCAAAGAGACCAAGTTGATACTAAAAAGAAAAAAGAAAAGCACTCTTGATGGAGGCACTTGCTGAGTCTATGTCTTTGTTGCTGAAACCGGCTCTGCCACGTTGTCTCTTTGTCGAGAATTTCCATGGCACAAACTGATCTCTTTTCTTACCTTTCCGTTCCTCAATAGCTAAGCTCTCCGATAAAATGCAGGCTCAAAGACGAATGTAGTAAACAAGTACATAAAACCTATCATGGTAAGGATTTTCTGTCAAGGATTTAGTGTTTCAGTGAAACTGTCAAGATTGATTTCTTCAGATTATCTTGTCAAAGTTTTAGTGACTTGGTGCTTCTCACAGAGACTAAGAGTGAGAGATAGAGAGAGATCAAGCAACCCTTTTGGAAGTACAGTGTGGCAAAGGGAGGAAGAGGAAGGACCAGCGATAGATTTCAGGAGACTTAAATGAGTTTTGAGACGAGACTTTACCTATACATATACGATAACAAAGAAATCAACTTTCTAACAGCCTTTTACCAAACTCTGTATAATTATTTTCCACGTTCATTAAACTGACCCGTCTGTTCAAGGAACGACCAAAGTTAAGTGAGGTTGGGAGGAAGAGGGATTGCGACAACAAATCAAGTTCCATGGCAAAGGATGTGCTACCTTAGATACAGACAAGGACTAGCGAGCTGTGGATCGAAAAACTGATGTAAGAAGAGTTAAGTTTCGAACCCCATTTGTCAAGAGGATCATATAATTCTGGTTTCTACAATATAGAACTTGAAAGCTTTAATCTGCACTACTAAGAGCAATAAGCAAAAAATAAGATGGTCTACATATTCAAGGGCTTACCTTATGTGAGAGAGTTAACTTAAGTAGTAGTAGTTGTAATGGTGTTTAATATTAATGGTATAACTGGCCAAAGACAGAAGGAATGAAGAAGAAGAAGACAAAAGGAATGAAGAAGAAGAAGGTGAAATGAGAAGGGGGATTGGCTTTAGAAGAAGAAAAAGAAATGTGAATGGGGGAAGAAATATAGGAGAGGCGAGGGTGGACCGCTGAACTCCGCGTGGGGGTATCTCTTTCATTCTCTTACGTCACTTACCCTACTTTCTGCACTAAGTCACCAACCTCCTCTTTCTCCTTCTCCCTGTAAATATACTAACATTGAAGGAAACAAGTTTTTTACAGAAATAGAATCCATATGACAAAAATGTTTAGGGATTTCTTTTTTTTGAAACAAAGTTTCTTTAATTACGTTAATCTTTATCATTTATATTAATTTGTCTCACATTTCGCTTTCAAACTTTCTGACACATACTGCCACGCTGGCAATTCATTAATAATAACGTTCCGCCACGTGTTCACTCCACCGTAACAAGCCGAGCTATTCTGCCACTTCCCAGGTCGCATGGCTCATTACCGGCTCCACTTATAAAATTCACAGGGTCACCCTCACATCGACAATCCTACTCTCACCAATTTTAAATGGTAAAAATCTATTTTTGCTAATAAAAAGAGAACGCAGAATACATAAAGTAAAGGGTGAAAGTGAAATTTCATCACTAATTTAGATGAAGTTTTGTAAAGTAAAAAATTAAAAAATTTTCAACCCAGTCAACTTAATTCATATTCCTGGGTACTTTAGTCATTTCAGCTGGTTATTGCGGCTGGCAAATGATTTATCGACAATTGTTTACGAGAAGGCAGATGGAAAGAGTTTGTTAGGATAACAAGTTAAAACCACGTGTCAGGCGATCATTGGCAGAGTGTTGTTGTAACACTTGACGTAGAAGATAAACAAAGCAAAAGACAAGTGTACATCCTAAGGCCACCCCTTTGAATATAGGGACCCCACCCCCACCCCCACCCCCACTCTCGCCTTCAATCCTCTTAATTTAGCAAATTATCTATTGATCATGAATTATCCAAATTTAGTAGTATTAAAGTGCACAAGTTCAAGGTTATTCATTTCAACCATACAAATATGTAAACCTAACACAACATATTCCTATACAGTGCAAGGATTAATTTATTTATAGTGCATCGTTCTACTAATGACTCACATGTGAACCATAGTTTTCAACTAAAAAGTATGCAACTATGAATTAATGTAATAATTAAAAATAATATAGATTTTATTATAAATAATACTAATATAATTATCATAAATTATGGTAATAAATTTAATCACAATTGTAACAGCAATTTCACTATTATCACTATAATTATAATGTACAATTTAAAATAAAAATAAAAATATACTATACATTGATAATATGTAACATCATTTATTTTTAACGTTTCTAGTGAATTTCAACTTTAACACCAATCTCTTGACTTACTTTCATTATTAGACTCATTTTAATTATTTTAACTAAAAATTTATAATTTAAATTGAGAACATATTATTTTGAACTTGTTTTGTTAAATTAATTCTAGAGCTTAATTGAAGCTGAACATTGGCAACCGTTCTTGGCTTGACATAAATCAAAGATATAAATCGCTATCGAAGGAGCACAAATTAAGGAAGACAAGTGGAGAATCGACCGACATGGATTTATTTGATGTTAATAATATTAATGGCTTTCAAAGCTTGTGGTCGGTTTGAGATATCCTTAAGAAATTGGACAGTCAAGGTATATATGGAATCCCACTTTGATGGTAGTGAATGTTGAGCTCAGTCTCCTACAACTTATGTTTCGATATAGTTAACTTTTGTAAGTAAATGCCAACAGTGGAATATCTTTGTGTATGGATAAGGACAAATAAACTAAGAACCTCCATAGTCCATACGTTATGTCGGTCGGAATAATCATTATCAGAGTACAAATGAAGTCCCGAAATACTTATGAACTACGTTCTTTTCATAATTGCTACACTACAAATCCATCCAAAAGGGTTTGAGATAATCCCATAAGAATTTCAAAACTGCAACTTGTAGGATTTAACTTTGCAATTACAGTGGATTTATTGATATAGCATGGAAAAGACTTGAAATTAGATGTCACGAGGTAAGCAGAGAAGTCGGAATTAATTCAGCTGGGTCTGATGTTCTTCTTCTATGTATGTATTTTGTTAGATGTAGTATTTTCCTTTTTCTAGTCTCTTTTTGTAAGTAGTTTATATTACATCATTGCGTATTATTAATTCTATTAACCCACCCAAACCATACTCAAACTTATTTTAATAAAAAAACGGGTAAAATAACCATCAAATTAAGTGCCGTGGATTGAGTCCTGTGCAGTCGAAATTCAGCACATATACCTACCTGGCTCCTTCCCTCAAGAACTGAAAATCTGATTGTTTTTGATACTAAGTTCATCTAAAGCAGCCACCTGTGAAAATAAAGAACGAGATTTAATTACTTCTCCAATTTCACATGTCAGCAGACCCTATACTGTGGTGGTCACTGAACATCAATGATCACTGCTTAATCAATCAGCAACAGCAACTTGGAAGCAAGAAAAGGTTAAAGAACGAAGGATATAAAACGAGAAGAGAAGGCCAAAAGATTATCAATCTATGACTACGAGACATGCACAATTTCATTGGACTGAGAATGAGATACTAATATTCTCCAACTGAATGTATATATTATTGATATTCTTTTCATTGTTTTAAGTAAACAATAGTTCATGCTTGAGTCTGTGGCTAAAGATTTAAGAAAGCTTTATTGACTTTGCATAAAAATTATACCAGATATTGGAACCAAGCTATGGTGTACGAGTCTGTTAATGCCAAATTTGGCTGGGAACTATTTGGTCCTTCAATTAATTTCTTCTTTTATACGTTATGGAGTGCTCTTGCCTGTTATCTTTTGCAAAATATAGTTAGTTTTTAGTTATATACGTATAAGAATAGAGAGTAAGGATCTTGGTAAGCGAAAACTAAACAAAGAAAAGGATGAAGTAAGCAAACAATTTCTAATCCAAATTCAGAATTGCAAAGTGCATTTCAAAGGAATTACAACATATATTCATTTAATCTAATTCTTGTACTCTTTCGCACCAACCCCAGAAGATATTTTTAGCGTGCAGGTTTTGACAGATTCAACGCTTCCTTAGAAAAAGTTCTGACTTCTGTTTTAGCAGCAATGAATACTACGTTTTGATTCACATTACAAGTAAGAAGGAGGGAGGACAATAGTGGAAATATGAAGATGTAAAGGAGCTGATGAAGCTGGGTGGTGAATGGCTAGAGATGGATGTGTACACTTATAGTAGTAGTACACGTAGGACGGTGGTGGTCGGCCTGGGCCACCAATCATGCGGCGGACCGAATCATTGAAGTTGAACTCATCAGGCCCCTCTAGTCGGTGGTCCCCCACCACCACCTCTCTCAAAGCTGGGGCGGTGAGGGCTAAACGTCAAGCTTCCTCACTGTGCATGTTAAAATATTACGGAGGAATTGCACCCCAAAAAAAAGTAATAATAATTACCGAGGAAGAAAAATTGAATAGATGTCAAAATATAAGAGATGCAATATAAAATGTGGAGACAGATAGCTAGAGCGTTAGCGTAACTAGCAAAAGGAGATCCTTGGGGGGGTCCTAGCAGGATCTTGCGACCCTCCTCCAAACTCTACCTCCCTTTCTCCATTTTCTCAGTCCTTTTGAACCACACCTTACACCTTGGAATTTAAGTTAAGGGGAATTCCAATTTATTGTTGATAGCAGTTGGTCAAAAGAAATGAACTTACGAGTATGTATGTATATATCAGGAATTTGAATATGAATTACTTGTGATTAATTCGAGCTTAAGTGCTACTATCAAAGACTGTAGCTAACCCTAATAACAATATCAATAGTCACCAAAACTATAAAATTGTAACCCTAGCAAGTCGCAACGTACATATGCGTGCGAGGGAGTACTATATATGTACATTCCACATTAATCCAAACTTACTGGTCTTATTGCTAATTAATAACATGTACTTGTGTCCTTTTATTTTGAATCCCCAAAATTATGTCTCTTCAATCAAAAGTTCTACCAATTCTCTTCAATTTCACTCCTGTCCCTGTCCACTTCTGCTGAAGTTGGAACCCTGTCTCTATTTCTCTCTTTATATTAAGGTGTGAAACACAAGCTTCTTTCAAAGGGACATCGACTATCATTGCACCCTCCTAGGTACTAACACTAACCGAAAAGAAGTTTAAAAATAATACTTTCCAAACCTTCTAATATATTTCACTAAGAAGGCTATGATTGAAAACAACAAAATTTGGACCAATTGGAAAGTCTTTCTTTTTGTACTCTTACTCGATTGATGGGATAAATTAAAAATTGTTTTTACTAGTAATGTGTCATTTTCCATGGATGATTATTGATCATCATGTTCTCTAAGATTGTATATCTCCCTTTGGCTAATCTAGATGTATGATTTCATATATTTGAAAGAAACAAATTATATATGATTAAAAACATGCTCAATCAATTCCTCAAAGAGGTACCAACCGCATCAACTAGTAACTATAGATATTCATTTATGAAAAATCGATAGAAAATGTCTAGTTGGAAAAAGAAGGTGTCTTTTAAGCAGAACTAGATGATGATATTGAAGTTGGAGCACCAAAGAACACGTTGAGAATGAAGTTGTTGGAAAATTGGAACGAGATCAGATCTCGACCGCAACAGAATAATTATAAATTTTTTTCACAAATTAGTTTCCTGAAAATCAACATCAATTTAATTCTATAAAATGATTAACACATAAATACTAATAAAGAGTAAATTTAAATTCATACCTTATTTTGAAACTTAATCATGTTCTTGTCGCATCCCTCGAACTATTTTTGAAATCGATCCGTCTTAACTACAATAGTCGCACAATTGTCCGACCTCTAACAGTATCTATATAATAGGTTGGAAGAACTTTGTAACCCCTACAAAGATGATTGAGCAAGAAGTGCTAGCTCGCCTAAGTCTATTTATAATAAGTTTTAGACATTTTAGTAATTTAATTGAAATTAAATTCTAATTTCAATTAAAATTTAATTAAAATTACAAATATTCTAGTTAAATACTAATTATGCCCAAATAACACTACAAGAAATTGTATTTTTAGTGAAAGTAAAAGTTGTCACTAAAAGCAGTAATATTAATCACTATTATTAATAGTATCTAATTTTTGAAGTCGTCACCTGCCGTTACAAATACCTCCGTCACTAATGAAATAGTGACTAATTTAAGATATGGTCACAATTATACAACACTTTTGTGACACAAATACTGACACTCAAATTTGTGAAATTTGTGTAAAAAACTATATGGTCACAATAACTTTACATGTTTGTGACAAGTTTATCATCACAAATAATATAAAGTAGTGAAAAATTAAGTCATAACAATACTTCATTTTATTGTGACAAAAGTACCGATACTAAAACTTATGGAATGTGTGACAAAATTGTATGGTCACAATAACTTTACATATTTATGACAAATTTGTTGACATAAATAATATAAAGTAGTGACAAATAAAGTCGTAACAACACTTCATTTTATTGTGACAACATTATTGCCACTAAAATAATTGAAAATAATGACAAAATATTTGTCACTCGTGCTTTTTTTTATCAATGTCTATTACTTCTTGGTCACTAACATTTTAA
>JANIPM010000231.1:52468679-52481570 GCA_027478405.1 Erythroxylum cassinoides
TGTGGATCGTCGGCAAGAGAGGCTATGGCGCAGAGGTGGGTCAGCTGGGATCTTTTGGATGACCTAGTTAGGATTTACCAGTTTCTTGTATATTGTTTAGACTGATGCTTTGGACAAGATTATGTATTTTTTGGATTTGAGAAATGAATGAAAGAAGGTTTGGTTTTAAATTTTACTGATATTTATATTTGATGCCATGTGGATTTTAGTTGATTGCTCGGTAGTGCACCTTTATCGTGGGTTACGTGTCGGAGCAACCTGCGGGCGTCCCGATGTGTACTCTACAGTAAGGGGGCACTACATAATGGGCAAACAATTTTTCGTCTCACTTTGAGAACTCTTCTCAAATATAAGCTTTTTCTTAGAATTTTGGCTCACTAACTTAGTATCAACTATATTAAACAAGGTAAATTCCACTTAGAAAAAAAGATATATGTAAGAAAAGTAAACAATTAATTATATTCCATGACTATTAAATAAGATTAAGACTTTAATCATATATTTGGTTACTCTTACTATTTTACTTAAAATAATAGCCCTCACTACTATTTAACAATATCACTCTAACCTTTCTAGTAGGCTAGGATCCCATTTAAATATAGTTGATCATGAGTTTGCTCAACAAATTAACTAAACTTAAATCTGGTAGATAACAACTTCATCAAGTGATCATGAATTTGCTAATCCAAATTACACAAATTTAGTTAAGTAGAACCCATTGTCAAAAGACTAAACATGTTCGGGTTAAAACAGTCATAAGTTTGGTCAACAAGCCTAACAATACACAGATATGGTTTATTCTTACAACAATAGAAGGAAAGAATCACATTTCCGACGTGTACTTAATATTTTAATGAGGGAGTTAATTTCATTTGTCTCATTAAAAAAAAGAATTGCTTGTAAAATATTAGACATATAAAGCATACATTTTAACATGCATCAAATATATATATCGACCATATAAATAAAACATCAAGTTTCATTTAATTATAGTTATTAATCTTCATAATCTAAAATAATATTTCCAACTCCTTGGAAAAATTAAATTAAATTAAATTGATTGATTTGTAAATGAACTAAATTCCTATTCCAAATATAAATTTATTTTGATTGGAAAACAATTTTCAAATCTAATTGGAAACTATTTCTAACTATCTTGACTCCTTTTACAAAATTTAAAATTTTCAATAAATTATGCTTTCACTTATTATAATTAAAAAAACTCCTTTTTAAAATGATATAAGTAATTCATTCTTATTCAATTAGAAAATCATTTCTAATCTCATTAGAAATTACTTTTCCTTAATTAGAAAACTATTTTCTAATATTAAAAGGAAACTATTTTCAAACTTAAATAAAACACTTTTAAATTTGATTAGGAAACTCATTTATATTATTTATTTAGAGATTGACTTCTTAATTAATTAGAAATAAATTGAATAATAATGCTGAAAAATAAAGTCATTTATTTAATTTATCTCTATCATATTGAAATAAATAAATTTAATTAAGAAACACCTTTTTTAATTACATAAGAAAATATTTTTTAATTTTAAGGAGTCTAATTAATTAATTTCAGTCTAATTGAAATTAATTAATTCTAATTTTTGAAACTACTTTTCTAGGAATCTATCTAATTGTTAATGTTAATCAAATTAAGAAAAATAATTAATTTACAATGAAAATTATGATATCATTTTTGTTAATATAATCTCATTATATTGATTATCTAACATAATATAATTATGAAAGATAACTCTTTTGAATATTTTCTTAATTCCAATTGTTGATTTGATAATTAATTCAATTTAATAAGTTAACTCCTTGAAAAATTATATTGAATTCCAACATGTAAAGATTACATTATTAGTAGATTAAAAGGAAATAATTAGTTTACAACATTATATGCAAAATCTGACTATTGACAATTAAGACTATACGAAAATACAAAACAATTAGCTACTTTTTTTATGTCCACTACAAAAATACTATCAATAGAATGTGTTATCATTTAGATTAAAACAAGTAATAGGTATTTATCAACGGTTTATGAATAAAATATTCCTAATAAAATTAACCATTCGAAAATAATTTTCAAACAATTAGAAAACTTGTTTCCAAATTTATTAAAAATTCAAACTAATTTAATTTGAATTAAACTAATTTAATTAAAAATACGGCTTAAAACATGTAAAAACAAAGTAATAAAGGAATGGGGAACTTCTAACAGCGAGGCGCGTGCAATTGCTGATGCTGTCAGGAATGGGGAACTTCTAGCACGTTCACTGTGAGGCGTGTGCAAATGCTGATGCTGCCCACTTCGTTGGGCGCATGATCGTTTTTACATTTTAGGGTTTGCGTTTTTGTTATGCTACCGTATGTTGGTTTTCTTCCTCGCTGGCCAGCCAAGCTTGAAAACCAGTAGGGCTTATTGGACGTGTCTTCCAGCCAGCCTCCAAACCGCTATCGTGTATGGGTTGCGAGCGTTAACCTATCCTACTGGTTCAAGCCACCACCAGCGGTAGTTTGTTGTTGGTGGGTGACTCACCCGTGGCATTTTGTCAGTGGTTTATTCTCTCCATGGTAGCACGGGCAATAAGCACATGGAAAATCAAAGCAGAAAGCATTGTCAGTAGACCCAATATACGTGCTTATTTCTAAGCCAATTTCCAGAATAAACAATCACAAAAAAGATGCATAATATGATTTTTGCTGTTAGGGTAATTGCAAACTTATGGCGGACACATAGTCAAAATGGAAACAATTTCAGTATCGAAGCAAAAGCGGTATAAAATTTTCAACACTATTCCCGAATTAATTAAAAACATAAGCCTTAAATTCTATCAAATCAATAACAATCAAGTGAGTTTAGACAAATTGTAGATTTAAAAATTGAGTCTAATATTATTATTGACCAAATCTGATCACATCTAAGGTGAAATAATTACAAAATTCTTTGGTATTTTGATTTAAAAACTAATATCATTTTAATTCTATAAAATAATTAACACATAAATTATAACAAAGCATGAATCTAATTCATATCTTATTCTGAAGCTTGATATTTTCTTATTGTATCTCTTAAACTATTTTTGAAATCAATTTATCTCAACCACCGTAACTGTAAAAGAGTCCGACCTAACGGTATCTAAAAAATAGGTTGAGAGAACTTTGTAACTCTTAAAAAAAGGGTTAAGTAAGAAGTGCTAGCTCTATTAGAACCTAAGCCTATTTATAACATGTTTTAGACATTTTAGTAATTTAATTGAAATTAAAAATCAAATTCTAATGAAATATCAATTATATCTCAATAAGATCTAATATCTCATATTAATCATTATTTATTAAATATTTCATATTTAATCTAAAAGTTTCTTAAACTTTTAAATCAAGTTTTTGCTATTACCTCACTATTACATCACCTTTCTCTCTCTAACTGATTTAACTCTAACCACTCTCTACTTGACATTACCAAACTACCCTAACTTCTTTTTATTTTTGGAATAAACTTTTCCCAAGTTTGGTTTGTTACTTCTTCTGCTTGTACGACTGCTTCAAGATAATTGAGGCTTCAGCCTCAACAGAAGGCCTTCCCTAGGCCTTGCATGTGTTTATGGAAATAAGAGAATCTTCACTCTCAAAGAATGACTTCCCAGCTAGATAGTAGCTCCTTGTAAAATATGGAGGTAAAGACATCAAGAAGAATGATAGAAAAAATGCAAATGCTGAAAGAAATTCAGAGGACTCTTATCTTGTGGGAGCATAGAGAAAAAAATTTCAAACTTTGGATAATAAGGGAGCTCTCAAGCACTACCAAAATGTCATCAAAGATGGAGTGATTCCTATCCCCCTTGTCAAGTTACATAAGGTTCATGCTAAGGCTTGGTCCACAACCTTAAATGGTTTTTTCAGGACCAAGCGACTTGTTTTTCCTGTAGTGAGTGTTTGGGCAAAAACTAGATGGGGTGGTTGGATAAAGTAATGCTTAAGGAAGATGACACAAGTTTATTTAAATTTTTAGATGATTATAATCTAAATAAGATAGTAGAACAATGGCCATGGAAAATTGTAGATCAACCTTTATTCATCTAGAAATGGAAGCCCATAATGGAGCTTGATAGAGGTAAGATTGAAGTGCTTCCGATGTGGGTTAACTTTCATAATTTGCCAATGAAATTCTAGACAATTGAGGGGTTGAGTTTCTTAGCGAGCTCCTTAAGGAAACCAGTATGTATATAGTCCCAAACAACAACGACGGAGAGGATCTACTACGCAAAGTTTTGCATTGAAATCCAAAGAAATGCTATATTGACAACCTTCCCATTTTAAAATTAGGTGAATCTAGTGAGTTAGAGAAGACTGAAATACTTATTACTTACTCCTGGAAACATAACAACTCATTAAGAAATAGGTTCCTACTGAACAAGTTTTTAAAACTGGTTGGTAGAAAGAATTAATAAAGTCTAAACATAGCAATATTCCCCTGGGACATGGCATTTGCAAAAGAAGCTAAAGTAAGGGAAAAAAAGACTATAAATAATGCTAGTTTAAATAACTCACATAACCTAGTGGAAATAGAGGAATTGGCCAAGGTAGCAACTAAAGATGTAAGAGTTAAAGAAGTAGCAATTTTAGGAAAGATTTAAAATAAATTCACAACAAATTGAGCTATCAATGTCCACAAGTAAAAGTCCAAAGGTAGTAGTTGAAATAAATGAAATGACTTTGAAGTTAACTGGAGGAGATAAAAATGAAATTACTACTGTAGGTAGTAAGGAGTCGATTTCTAGAGATACAAAGGCAGATACCACAAACAATATCCCAGAAGTAGAAGCCTATAATTAAGAAGAGACTGAAGAATTCAAAATGTAGAATAATAACACCAAAAGAAAATTTATTAGGAAGAAGGGGAAACAAAACACCCAAAAAGAAGGGAATTTCACTATAAGTTGTAGTCCTAGTTTGCAATATGTGAGGGATAAATGACCCTCTCAAAAAGTCACCGATGAAAGAGGTTGTGAAGGATAAGAAGCTTTGTTTAATAGGTCTTCTTGAAACCAAAATAAAAGAACCTCGTGCCCTTTTTGGTTCTAAATTTTTAGGTGCTAATAAGGATATCATATCAAATCATGACTCACATTGTAATAGTAGAATTATTTGCCTTTATATCACATATATGATTAGAGTACAATCTATGGAAGAAACTGAATAGTATATAAACCTATAATGTTAATTGTAAGGTATCATACTTGTTTTTGATTTAACATTAATCTATACTTCCAATTTTGGTTTTCAAAGAAACAAGCTTTGGTTAGACAAAATTTAAAACTAAGAATTCAACATCCCAGGCTTGTTGTTAGAGATTTCAACTACTCTCTAAACTCGACTAAAGTTAAGGGTGAAACAAAGATCAAATTTGGTCTAATGAAAGAGCTTTTTAGGCTTTTAATCAAGATGGATTTGATTGATCTTAGTTGAATAGGCAGATTACTCACCTAGACTAATAAACAATATGAAAACTTGTTTATAAGGAAGAAGTTAATTATGTTTGGTTAAACTAGTTTCCTAACTCTTTTGTTCACTCTAGGGAGAATTTGATGTCTTATCACTCCTATATGCTAATACAAAGGATTGTCGAAAGCAGAACAGTGGGGGGCCCTTTTAGATTATTTAATGTCACTCCTCTGATAGAAGGATTCTCATAAGTAATTTGTTAATGTTTGAGTTATGATGTAAATTCAAATCCTATCAACTTATATAGAAATTAAAAATGGTGAAGACTACTCTTAAGAACTTCATTCATGGAATAAATTAGAACCTAACTACCTTTAAGGAGAAACTAATTCAAGCTCAAAAAGCCTACTATGACTGTCCTTAAAATGCATAATTTAGATTGACATAGGTGAAAAGAATACAAGAGTATCCGAAAGTTCTCAGTCTCTATAATTCAATTCTTAAACAAAAAAGTAGACTAAATTGGATGAAATATGGTGACTCCAACACAAAGTTCTTCTACTCCACCTTACTAGCTATGAGAAATGTTATCAAAATTTCAGTGCTACAAGACACAAGTGGAAAGGAACATGTAGATTAGGATAGCTTAAAAGAAATAGCTAGAAACTACTAACATAAGTTAATGGGTTCTGATGATTTTGTTGCTCCAAGCTACAATGGACTAAGGTTGTTTGATTCAACAGTTGATTAAGGAACTAAAGAATTTGCAGTGTCCTCTATCACTGAAATTGATGTCAAAAGAGTCCTCTTTAGTTGCATCCTTCAAAATTGTCAAGGCCTGAAGGTTTCTCTATATTGTTCTTTCAAAGGACATAGGAAATTACGATTAAACTTTTCACTAAGGTAGTGGTGGAATTCTTTGCATCCTCTAAAATTCTCTAAGAACTAAAAACCACATCCATCTTCTTAGTGCCTAAAAAGCAAAACCCTTAGTGAATGCAAACCTTTAGACCAATATCATGCAATTACACCATACAAAAAGTGATTTCGTAACTTTTAGCTAAAAGACTGAAGGTGGTAATCACTAGACTTATTCACTCAACACAGTTTATTCTTGACAGAAACACTGGGGACAATATTCTCCTTTCACGAAAATTGCTAAAGGAGTACAATTTAGATAAAAATCTCTAAAGCTGCTTAATCAAAATTGATTTTTACAAAGCTTTTAATATAATTAGTTAGAGGTTTATCAGAGTATATATTGAAGTATTACAGCTTCCCCACATATTTATGAATTGGATAATGACATGTATTGAATCTCCTACTCTTAGTGTGCTAGTGAATCGATTTCCCACTAAACCTTTCTAGAATACAAAAAAGATTAGATAAGGAGACCCCTTGTCTCCTTATTTATTCACCTTTGTAATAAAAGGCTTATCAAGACTATTAACTAAGTTAATCTTTTGCAAAGAGGGCTTTTAATATCTCTACAAATGTAGGGCAATTAACCTCACTCACCTCATGTATGCTGATGATCTTATGATTATATGCAGCATTAATCCATACTCCATAAACATCAAGATGCAAGTTTTGAAATTATTTGTTGAGTGGTTGAGGTTAAAGAATAAATTTGAAAAGAGCAACTTTTATTTATCAGCTAATGTGAGGAATCCAGCAGAACTAAGGAGAACTATATGACTAAATGTGCATTCAACTCCATTATGTTATTTAGGAGTATTAATCACATCCTCCAAACCTAAATTCAATGATTGTTTGCCTCTCATTAAAAGGATAAGATCACGAGTGAATGCTAGGGAAAACATGTTTCTATCATATGATGCCAAAATTGCCCTTATTATTAATTCTTAGAAACTTGCATATACACTGGACAACTCATATTACATTGCCAAGGAAGGTTATAAAAGAGATAGGCAAAATAATGAAAGCATTCTTATTGATAGGTATAACAGAAAACTCTAAAAATGAAAAGAAAAAATGAAGCTACCACCCCGAGGAAGCATAGAGGGCTTGGGATCATTTCCATTACAACAATGCAAAAAATTCTAATGTATAAAAGGCTTTGGAGGCTCTATACAGACCATAAAGCACACTAGATTAAATGGATTCATTAGCATTACCTCAAAATTTTGAATTTCTAGTAGGGTTGTTTGCACAAGGGAGGCCTCTTGGATATTTAGTCAGATGATGAAGATAAGAGACATTGTCTATCCATGAATAAAGTATAAGATTGGTAATGGAGAAAAAACATAGTTTTGGTTTTGATAATTGGCTAGATTAAATCCCTATCATGTATAATGCTGAGATTCTTCATTTGAGAAATAGAATCCAATTGAATCTTAAAGTTTCAACACTAATCTGGAATGATGAATGGTGTGGAAATTTCAGGGTTTTGATTCTCTAGTGGAATACTTCCCTCAAATGAATGATGTCGAGAATGAAGATGTAATCTCTTAGACTCTCAATCCAAGTGGTAAATTCTCAAATAGATTTTGTAATTTGTTTCTGACCAACATATTGTCTAAACATCCTTAGTTTAATCTTCTATAGAAAAACACTTTAAATCATAAATCCTTACTAATCACTTGACTCCGATTAGAAATAGGCTTAGGACTAAAATTCCATGGCGTGGCAATGTGAATTATACATATGTATTATGTAAGATGGCAGTGGAAGATAGAGATCATCTTTTTTTTTCTTTGAAGATTTTCTAAAGCAGTCTAGAGTAGGATTTTATATATGATTGCAGGAGAAAGCTACATGTATGAATGAATGACAGTAAACATTGAGCAAGGTTATCAGGCACTCTAACTAGGGAATGTCTAGTGAAATGTTTCTTAAAGCAGCTTTCATTACTACCATTTATACTATTTGGAAGGAGAAAAATAGCATAATTTTTACAAACATGGAAGAGGGGAAGTGCCAATTAGTAAATAAGATTGTTAACTAGATTAGATCAACTATTTTTGCTAAGAATGTGTAGAACACTCTTTCACAAGACATAAAGTATATATGGAAACTATAATTTAGCTTATAATGTTGCTATATGACTATCTATTGCTATGTTTTACCTCTTATTGATTTTCTAATCATATTGTAATTAAATGAAGGTTTATTAGCCAAGAACTCATTATAATGTTGTATTAGCTTTGCCTATAGTTAATGCAATTTATTCATTTTTCAAAAAAAAGTACAACTTGATTAAAATAACCTTCCTCTCTACAACTCATTCTTTATGTGTAACCAATTAGGTTCCTAAATATGTTGACAATGATTATAAATTATAATTCTAATTTATAATTAGAATTAGATAAATTTAAACTCCTTTTATTTTATCTTTAATTCTTTAATTAAACCATTTATAATCATAGATTAAGATGTGTCTAGCAATGTATCATAGCAACCTAAATATTTAGGAATGTCAAAGTGGTTTTGATTAACCTTTTCATGCATGATTTTTTTCATATAATTCAATTCTTTCATTATACAATATACTGATTAGACAGAGTAGGGAAATAATGCTACTCTTTTTTAATACAATCATATTAGTTCTCTATCATTAGCAATTAATTCAATTAATGACATTTGTAAACTATTTACAAAGTGTCATTTTCCATTTTGGTCAAGGATTTCCTAAATCAATACTAATCAAGAAAAACTGAACATTCTCCTTAATTACTATTAAGGTGATGAATCTTATCTTAATAACATAACTACCTTAATATAGTTCATGCTACATCTAATGACTATCTATTAAATGGTCTATGATTAGAATTGGTCATAATTTGTATTAAAACATAACAATTCCTATACTAGATAAATTCAAAGACCTTAAGTTAAAGAATCACTTATATAATTATTATAATGAAAATTCCATAGACAGAAAAATAATGTTCCAAATGGATTTCTTATATCAAGTTAGTTCAGTGAACATGTTTTCTAATAAACACCCACACATTTGTTTAAGTATTTATATACTTTAGCCTATAAGATTGACTACTTCCTTTATTGAAAAAATATAACATTATGCTAGTCTTTTTACATTATGTTAATGTCTAGTCTTAATAAAACAATGACTAGAAACAATTTAAGGGCAATATATAAATGTATTTTGAATATCATAATTATAATCTTATTATAATTTCATAATGTATAGTTATCCCATGAACTTTATCTTATACATTTAAACATATATAAGATCAAGAATTCCCTTAAACTATTTTGTCACTAAAGTACAACCAAAGCGGTTGGCTGCAAAGCATAAATCAAAACTTTTCAGAATTCCATATAGTTTTAGAATAGCTACATTCAAAAAATAAATGAGGCATAGTTTCAGTAGTTTCCTTGTATAGAAAATAAATGTCCTAAACTAGGAGGAATTATAGCCTTTCCATCGTGCTTATTATATTCCTTACTGTCAACCACGTTAGGAAGGAGATTCTAAGCATAAGCTTTTGTTCCATACAAACTTGTGCAAGGAAACTTGCAAAACTCTAGGTCTTAACGAATCTCTACAAACTTAATTTATTGAGTTTTATTGAGTTTTACAATATATTGAGTGTCTTCCTTTGATTTTTAGTTAACTTTTTTGTTTATGCCTTTCTTTGCTTCCATTACATTGAATTGGATAATCTTGCATTCATATTGTTCAATTATAAACAAAAATGATTGCATGCACATCTTTTCTATCCGTGTATTAGCATACCATTTTATTTCTATCCGTGCATTACTTTGCTTCTAGAATTGTTCTTATTTCGTTTCTTGTTAGGATTTACTTGTCCTTTCCAATTAATTTGTGTTGCTTTCTATTTGCTTAGTTTTGTTGAATTGATTTCTGAAAAGTAACTTTAAAGGCATCACATGAGTGGTAAAAGGCAAGAGTGTATGAGCTTATTTGAGGGAGTCATTGTTGTAACTTAAACATGAGGAGAGTGACATCATTTTGAGGGAAACACGTGAGGGAGTGTGTGAGGTTATTTATTACTAACCTTGTTTTGCAGGTATATCATTTTATCTACAATGTTACAAGGAGGTAGTAATGATGAAAACCCAGGGAGAGATGCAAATATTGCTTTTACTTTGAGAGCCATGCAGCAACTATTTGAGAGGTTCAATCTAGCCTTAACTGAGATTAGGGGACAGATGGATAAGCTCATATAAGGGAGACATGAGGAACCTTAGGAGAGGCGTGCAGGTGTATGTCAGCAACAACCACCACCTCGTAGACCACCACCTCGGTATAAACTAGAGGAGGAAGAGTTTGAGGTATGCAGACCTAGGAGAGCTCAGAGAGTTGAGCTATTTAATAGGAGAGATGGAGACCTTAAATCCATCAAGATGCAAATCCTAGCTTTCAAGGGAAGGAATGATGCAGAGGCTTACCTGGAGTGGGAAAGGAAGGTGGACTTAGTTTTTGAGTGTCACAAATTTTCTGAAGATAAAAAGGTAAAGCTAGCCGCTGTTGACTTTACTGATTATGCACTAATATGGTGGGATCAATTGGTGACATCCAGGAGGAGAAATAGGAAAATGTCAATTACTACTTGGGATGATATGAAGGCATGCAAGAGGAAGCGGTTTGTGCCTTCTTACTATTATAGGGAGATGCATCATAAACTTTTGAGACTCACTCAGGGGTCTAAAACAGTGGAGGACTACCACAAGGAGATGGAGATAGCTATGATTCGAGCCAATATAGAGGAGGACCCAGAGGCAACCATGGCACAGTTCTTGAGTAGTTTGAATAGGGAGATAGCTAATGTGATAGAATTGCAACACTATGTAGAGATTGAGGATATAGTGAATATCGCCATGAAGATGGAAAAGCAAATCAAGGCTAGAGTGGCAGCAAGGAGTGGGGCAAATTCTAGCCAATCATAGAGTTCAAAATGGCCCAAGAGAGAGGAGAAGTCAAAAAACAAGGGCCTGGACTTCAAGGAGACACCCAAAAGGCCGAATGTAAGGTTTGACCCTAAAGGTACACTTAACACCCAAGCTTCTTTTAGTAAGAAGCATTCTAGCATTAAATGTTTTACGTGTTTGGGGTCTGGTCATATTGCTTCACAATGCCAAAATAGAAAGGTTATGTTTTTGAGAGATGATGGGGGAATTGAGTCCCAGGAGAGTGCAGGGGAAGAAATGCCTGACTTTGAGGATTACAGTGATGTGGAGGTAGAGGACCCTGTCCAAGCCGAAGCTCTTGTGGTTAGGCGTGCTCTCAATGTGTAGGAGAAGGTAGAAGTAGATGAGCAGAGGGAAAACATCTTCCATATACGTTGCTTAATCAATGGTAAGATGTGTAGTATGATAATTGATGGAGGAAGCTGTACAAATGTAGCTAGTACAATCTTGGTGGAAAAGTTAGGGTTGCCTATTATTAAACATCCTAGCTCATACAAGCTACAATGACTCAATAAGTGTGGAGAAGTAAGGGTACACAAGCAATTAAAGGTTACATTCTCCATTGGGAGGTGTTCTGATAAGGTTTTGTATTATGTAGTACCAATGCAGGCGGGTCACATATTATTGGGGAGGCTTTGGCAACATGATAGGCGTGTGATCTATGATGGCTACAAGAATAAGTACTCATTCTAGATGGGAGATCAAACCTTCGTTTTGACTCCTCTAAAACCAAAGGAGGTTCATGAGGATCAAATGAGGCTTGTAAAAGCCATGGAAGAACAAAAACAAAGGGAGGTCGAGAGTTTGAAAAAAAGAAAAGGAAAAGAAGCCATTCAAAAAATAAAAATAAAGGCTCAATTGAGAGAGATTGCACTAGTGAGAAAAAAATAGAGGGAAGTTCAATGGAAAAAGGAGAGTTGAGTGAAAAGAAGAATGAAAGAAAAAAGAGTACCTTCTTTGGAAAATCAAGAGATTTGAGACAAGTGTTATACACACCTAAGCCTTTAATTTTGCTTAACTATAGAGAAATTCTTTATAATGAGGCTGACCTTGGCTCTTCCGTTATTAGTGTTGTTAAATCTGTTTTGCAGGAATACTCAAATGTCTTTCAGATGAGATGCCTAAGGGACTTCCACCTCTGAGAGGTATTGAACACCAAATAGATTTTGTGCCAGGAGCTCAAATTCCAAACTGCCCCGCTTATAGGAGTAATCCTGAGGAGAAAAAGGAGCTTCAACAGCAAGTGGAGAAACTTTTAGAGAGGGGACATGTGAGAGAAAGCTTAAGCCCATGCGTAGTTCCAGTGTTATTAGTGCCGAAGAAAGATGGAATTTGGCGCATGTGTGTAGATTATAGGGCAGTGAATAAGGTAACGGTATCGCCACCCAATTCCTATATTAGATGATATGCTTGATGAATTACATGGTACTTGTTTCTTTATAAAGATTGACCTTATGAGTGGCTATCATCAAATTAGGATGAAAGTAGGAGATGAATGGAAAACAACCTTTAAAACTA
>JANIPM010000231.1:52600084-52621064 GCA_027478405.1 Erythroxylum cassinoides
AGTAGTATAAATATTTCCCTGTACATATTTTTCCCTAGTGAATAGATCTATTCCTCGTTTTTGCCACAAGGCATATTCTTGTCTCTATTTTCTCTGTTTTCATGGTATCAAAGCCACACCTCTGATTTTCTTCTTTACTCGAAAACCTATCTATGTCTCATACTCCTGGTAACAGTGGGTCTAGTGCCACTGATTTACCTACAGCAAATGAATATGAGACATATTCTATCACTAACACAGAAAACCCAGGTGCCATTCTTGTCACCACGCCCTTTAATGGCAATAATTTCATTACCTGGAGCAAGTCCATGGCTATTGCCTTATGTGCCAAGGACAAGCTCTCCTTCATCGATGGGACCTGCATCATGCCAACAGAAGATGCAGCACTATTAGCAAAATGGAAAAGAGCAGATAGCATGGTCAAATCTTGGATACTCAATGCCATGATCAAAGAATTAAGTGATGCATTTTTATCCTTCTCTACTGCTAGGGAACTTTGGGTAGAATTACAGGAGAGATTTGGTGAAGCAAATGGACCCTTGCTTTATCAAATAGAGAGGGAAATAAGCTCTCTTAAACAAGGTACTTTGACTGTATCTGCTTACTACACTAAGTTAAAGAAATTATGGGATGATCTCTTTAGCTTAAGTCCCATTCCCATGTGCACCTGTGATGCCTTAAGGGCCATCACTGTTAAAGAAAATACTCACAAGCTTGTTCAATTCTTAATGGGTCTTAATGACGGTTTTGAGCATGTAGTTAACCAGATTATGCTAATGGAACCATTGCCTACTGTGAATAAAGCTTTCTCTATGTTACAAACGGTTGAAAGACAAAAAATGGTAAATGCTTCTTCAGACAGCAGTCCTAACATGGCAATGCTAGCAAAACAGTCTAATACCTTGAGGAAAAACAGCAGGAATAACAACAATTCTGGTAAGGGGACTTACCTCAAGAAGGAAGACAAGTATTGTGACAAATGCAAGAAGAGTGGGCATACCTTGGAGACTTGCTTCAAGATCCATGGGATCCCAGACTGGTACAAGGAGCTTACTGCACAAAGGGAAAAAGGAAAAGCTAACATGGTTCAAATATATGACAGTCCAATAGAAACAACACAAGAGCAAAGTGAAGAAAACCAGTGGAATGCACAAATATCTCCGAATATTGCTAATTTCATTCAACAAGAGATAGGCAAAGCATTGAAAGGTAAAACAGCAGCAGAGGTAAAATTCTCAGGATTCCACAATTATGCAGGTAATATTGCTCATTCTGTGGACACAACATACAATTACTCTGACTCTTGGCTTGTTGATTCGGGTGCTTCCACACATATGACAGCTGATCTCACTCAATGCACTAGTTACACAATTAACAATGCATATGATCCAGTAACACTCCCAGATGGGACCAAGCAAGGAGTTGCTCATATTGGGCAGTCAAAATTAGGGAATAGAATCTCCCTAACTGATGTTTTACATATTCCCAATTTTTTCAAGAACCTATTGTCAATCAATAAACTTACTACTCAGAATGAAGTTGCTGCCATTTTCATCTCTAACAAGTTGTTTTTGCAGGACCTTCGGACTAATGATGTTATAGCTATTGTCAAGGCAGTAAATGGATTGTACGAGCTGAGCACGGAGGACCTCTTAACCCATAACAACCTAAAAGGTCCTTCTCTAGAGTTTTACAAGGCTGAAAATGTTGTCTTTAGTGTTTCTGTTTCTTTTGATCTATGGCATTCTAGACTAGGACATGTATCCAAAGACAAACTACAGCATATCAATGAAATCAATATTTCTGTCCCTACTAAGTTTGATTGTCATATCTGTCCTTTAGCCAAACAGCATAGAAAGCCTTTCCCTAAACACAAAATACATTCGACCAAACCCTTTGAAATTATTCACATGGATTTATGGGGGCCATACAGTGTATCTACCATGGGAGGTTCACATTATTTTCTTACAATAGTGGATGATTTCACTAGAGCCACATGGACTTTCATCCTAAAACACAAGTACCAAACCCCTCAAACCATTGTGCAATTCCTTAGAAGCATTGAGAGACAATTTGACACAAAGGTGTTAAAGATACAAACTGATAATGGGAAGGAATTTATTAACCAAGAGTGCACTAAAACCTTCACAGAAATGGGAATTCATCACCAAAAGAGCACTCCCTATACACCACAGCAAAATGGTGTCGTGGAAATTAAACATAAACACTTGCTGCAAATTACTAGAGCCCTCCTTTTCAAAGCAAAACTACCTAAGGGATACTGGGGAGAGGCCCTACTAACTGCCACTTATTTGCTTAACCGAATCCCAACTAAAACTCTAGGTTGGACAACCCCTTTTGAGAGACTCCACAACAAAAAGCCCACCTATGAACACCTAAAGACCTTCGGTTGTCTTTGTTTTGCCTTAGACAAGACACCCAATAGAACCAAGCTAGATCCAAGATCAAAAGAATGTGTTTTCCTCGGGTATCTACCCCTGATTACAAAGCTTATAGAGTTATGGACCTAGCTACCAAGACAGTTTCTGTCTCAAGAGATGTTGTATTCTATGAGAATGTTTTTCCTTTTGAGAAAGCTAAAATTCCTACGCAAAGACCAGAACCACCTTTATTCACAAGTTCCTTAACCAATACAAACACAGATTACCCTATGCAGATACCTACCTTACCAACCACACTGCCTAGTGACTCATATGATATCAATCCAGAACAAAGCTCCCACTCACCTGAAATTGACTCACCAACCAACCCACCAAACACCACCATACTACCTACGGCTATTACTCAAAGGAAGAGCAACAGAACCCACATACCTCCCAAATACTTGCAGGATTATGTTCTCCAGGCTTCAGCAAAACCATCCATTTGTTCCCTTGAGGATAATATAGCATTACAGGTTTGCGGTCCTGTAGGAACATATGAAGACAGTATGAGAGACATCCACATCCAATACAGCAATGCTTACAGGAATTTCACAGGTAATGTATCTGGTGTTTTTGAACCTTTATCCTATGAGTCTGCATGCAAGGATGAAAGATGGGTGGAATCCATGAATGAGCAGCTATCAGCTTTAGAAAAAAACAAAACTTGGATTCTGACAGAACTACCAAAAGGAAGGAAGGCTATAGCATCAAAGTGGGTGTTTAAAGTTAAGTACAATCCAGATGGTACATTAAACAAGCTGAAATCCAGACTTGTAGCTAAGGGTTTTAGCCAAAGGGAAGGAGCAGACTACTCTGAAGTTTTCTCACCTGTAGCAAAAGTGGTGACCATAAGAGTGTTTTTGGCCCTAGCTGCTGCCAAACAATGGCCAATACACCAGTGTGACATCAATGATGCCTTTTTGCATGGCTACTTAGACGAGGAATTGTACATGTTGCCCCCTCGTGGTTACACTAAGGCTAAGGAAGGACAGGTATGTAGACTAATCAAGTCTATTTATGGCTTAAAGCAGGCTGGTAGACAATGGAATATAGCACTATCATCAAAATTGCACTCAATCGGATTCACTAAATCTGAAGCAGATCACTGCTTATATACGAAGGGGTCAGAACACAATTTTATTGCGGTTATCATCTACGTTGATGACAATCTAATTACAGGAGCTAATGAAGAACAAATAGCATCAGTGAAGAAAGCTTTGAATGCAGAATTCACAATAAAAGATCTGGGCTACGCGAAATTCTTCTTGGGAATAGAAATAGCAAGAGGAGAGGATGGGATGTTACTTACCCAAAGCAAATACATCAGGGACATCCTTCAAGAAACCCACTTGATGGACTGTACTCCCTGCACAACACCCATCGTTCCTGGAACAAAATTAACCATTGACGAAGGTGAGTTAATGAAGCAACCAGAGATCTACAGAAGAATAGTTGGAAGATTACAGTATCTGGGGTTTACTAGACCAGACATCACATACGTAACCCAACAGCTTAGCCAATTTATGAGTAACCCTCGTTTACCCCACTGGGAAGCAGCGAAACGTGTACTAAAATATCTGAAAGGAACCCCAAATTTTGGGATTCCTTCTCAAGTTTACTTCTCAAGTTTGGAGTTGTTTCTCATGCCTCCAACTTGAGGGGCGGCTGATAGAAGACCCAACACTGTGGGCTGGATAACCCAAAGGAATAATGGCCCAGCCGCATCGTTTTCCTCTTATTTCTTTCTGTTACCTTTACAGCTAGCATTTCCATCAGTGTAATAGTTAGTTAGAATCTTTCTTTCCGAGTTTGTTAGACAAAGTAGTATAAATATTTCCCTGTACATATTTTTCCCTAGTGAATAGATCTATTCCTCGTTTTTGCCACAAGGCATATTTTTATCTCTATTTTCTCTGTTTTCAGTTGTACCTGACAAAGTTAACAGAATAACAACTTCTAGTGATGTTAGAGCTACCAGCATATCTATTCTAAACATCGCCAGATGTGAACAGTAGTTTTGGTTTCATAGGAGGACTTATCCTACCATGGTTTGCAGCTTGAGTTGGTAATAATAATTTCAAGTTTGCGACTATGCCTGAGCGGATAGAATTTAGTAGACGCGTGGCAATATCCTTCCCAAAATTTTGGAGCTCGTGAATTCATTGGATTTATCAGCCTAAAAGTTGCGGCTTAAAAAGGAAAAGCCAATACCCATCTTCCCAATATCGTCTTGGCCCAAGATAACTTTTCGGCTCGAGTCCAGACCGAACTCCGTCGTAGAGTCGTGGGTGCTTACCCAGCCAGAGAGTAGGAACCGCTGGAGTCCTCAAATCTCACCATTTCTTTGTCGGATCAATTCACTGATCGGAATACGAAAGCTTTATCAACGAAAAATGGCGTCTTCTTCATTTAGTGGCGATGAGACAGCCCCGTTCTTCGGCTTCCTAGGAGCAGCGGCAGCTCTCGTTTTCTCTTGTAAAAGCAAACCCTGACACGTACCTTTTCCAATTCTAAAATTTTCATCTTCGATGTAACAAAGCTTGAGTCTTTGAATAATTTTCAATGTGCAGGTATGGGAGCTGCCTATGGGACGGCAAAGAGTGGAGTGGGTGTGGCGTCGATGGGTGTGATGAGGCCAGAGCTTGTAATGAAATCGATAGTGCCCGTTGTTATGGCCGGAGTTCTGGGTATTTATGGTCTGATTATCGCTGTTATTATCAGCACCGGAATTAACCCCAAAGCCAAATCTTATTACCTCTTTGATGGCTATGCACATCTTTCTTCGGGCCTTGCTTGTGGTCTCGCTGGCTTATCTGCTGGTATGGCCATTGGTATTGTTGGTGATGCTGGTGTTAGGTACTTAACAACCCCATTAATATTTTCTATAATCTGGTTGCCTGTATTAGAGTTTCTTTTTGCGCCGCTTATGGTGATGGGAAGTGGTAGTGATTCGATTTATTGTGCTGTAACTGGATTGGCGGTGTATTAGGATACAGTGACTTATGTAACTTTAGTGCGTTGTCTTTGTTTTGACTAATCTTATCCAAAGTTGATTGATGGTGATTATAGTGTGAAATGAACATGGTATGGTGATGGTGTGACAGTATCGATGTGATTAAGCGTATTCCCATTACGAACTGTATCATTGTGAAGTTGAAAACTTTGACAAGGTCTTTTTTTTTTTGCCCCCTTTTGTCTGATTATTGGACGTTGTGGAAGAGAGTATTATAGTAATTCTAGGTTATTGTCTAAATACAGCTTGCATGTTAATTGTTCTCTGTGTTGCCAAAGGTATAAACTTTTTCATCTGGTTAGTAATGCGTTCTTGTGAGGTTACACTTCAATAATTACTGGATTAATAGGAAAACATTTTATTTATTTGTCATTGCTAGAGGAATGTGGATTACATTAAACTATAGTAGATTGTAAACAAGCAAATTACTGAGCTTGAACATGTATGAACTCCTGGTTGTATATGTTACTTCTTATCCCAGATATCTTTGATTTTGGCACGAGGTATTGACTTGAAGTTTGAATACATTGCTCTATGATATCTTATCGACTCAAAATACTGATGACTGATTGGAATGCTTTTCAAATGTACTTAAAAAGTTTTGAAAGCATTACTTTCTTTGCTCCTGGTTTTGGAATGATTATACTTTGTTATCTTCATCACTTGTCAGGAGCTTTGTCTCAATTATTGATAACTGACATTCCTATGAAAATGAAACTGATTTTATTCAGTGTATCTTTGCAGAGCTAATGCACAGCAGCCAAAGCTTTTCGTTGGTATGATTCTTATTCTTATATTTGCTGAGGCTTTGGCATTGTATGGACTCATTGTTGGCATCATCCTCTCTTCCCGAGCTGGCCAATCCAGAGCAGATTAGAACTGATCAAGTCACTCTTAAAAGTTAAAGAATATAGAGTTTGTAGCTGTTGTTGCTTCTGATGCATGTATTCCAAATATATCTTTGGGATTGCTCCATATATTTATACTTCCGAGCAATTGTCTCCCTGAAATAAAGTTCGTTATTCTTTTTGTGGCATTTTGTTGTATTCTGTACGTATATTGTCTGACGGTCATGTTGAAAGCTGGTTTACAGAGTGTAAGGTGATTTATCAAAAATTTGTGCATTTGAGTAAACAAAAGCATCACGATTACGTCCTCTCTCATCACTGTGAAATGTTATCTGATTCTTCGTCCTACTCTACTTCTAGTATTGGACCCTGGACATAATTCCCGTTCCTTGTTTTTTTTCCTTGTTAAGGCTGGTGAAGAAGTATCATCAAGAGGTTTTGTCAAAGTTGTATTGACAGCTGATATCCTGGAATACTAAATGTGTAATTGCTTTGTGGTCAAAATTGCAAATGACCTATCTATTTGTTAGATTTGTTCGTGTTATGGTTGCATGTGTGCAATGTCTCATTTACATAGGAATGCTACAGAATTTGATTGATAAAGGGTGAGTACCAGTTCATTTAAAAGCTTATATGATTTGTTTTTGCATGTAACTATAAAAGAATCTGTGGATAAGACAACAGTGCTTGCGCTTTTAACAAAGTTATATCCTCCTCCAATGTCAGTGGTCGATGAAGAACGTGTCCAGGGTGGTGGGTTGAACAGAAGTTATTAAGTAACCTGGTCAAACCGAACGCTACCTGGGCTGTCAGATGTCGATGTGTGTAAACGGAAAATATAAACCTTTGTGAAGAGAACTCTTAGTTGGGATTCCATTATTTATATATTATGAGATAGAGCTTATTTGTTCTGATTTATGAATAAAAAATGACACAACTCTCTTTCGGAAAGATGCACGCGGACCATGGGATTAGGCATTGGGGCAAACGAAAGGCTGAAACAACGATCCAAAAAAATACAAACTTTGTCGGCCTATGCAAAGTTAATGCCACAAATATTACAAAATCAGACAATCAACAAAATGATTGAAGGATCAACGCACCCCACCGCAATATAAAATGAATTTACGCTTTCCCACTTCCTCGCTTAAGACTAAGGGGAACACATCCTCTTTTCGGGTTAAATCATAACCGGACAGAAGATTTCACGTGAAGTCGTGTCCAACAAGACAAACACAGCCACTCCACGTGGCATCAGGAAGATTACAAAATGACACTTTCTTTTTTAGCCAGCTTTGTCTTGTCTGTTACAACCCCGAACCCCACGACTCACCAACGGCTATTTCCCACTTAAAAGTACCTTCCCGAGGCACTGTGCTTCCACGTGGCAGAATTTATTCGTGAATACTCTCTCGTTTGGCGGGATGTGATGGACCCCACGATCTGTCATTTCACCGAATATTATTTTCGGCAGGGGCTCGTTGACTATAAACTACGTCTTTTGGACTTCAACCATCACTCACCCACGGTGGTCCCGCCGGCCCCCGATAATTAAGGAAAAAGGGGAAAAGAAAAGGTTTAATCAAGCAGTGGAAGAAAAGTTCTAACAAATTTCGGCTACTGTTACGTGCACATTAAAAAAATTGGTTAAAAAACGACTGAATTAAGTGCAGTATCGGGTCATTGGATCACGTTTCCGGTTGTTGGACTGGCGACGTCTGTGAGGTGGGGTCAGCCGATGACGGGATATCGGGACCGACACGACAACCTTCGAGCATGAAGACAATGTCGGACATCATGGGTCGGTCAAGCGGGTCGGGTGCCGTGCAGAGCAGTCCCACTTTGACTCCAAGTAAAAATTCTTCCCATTCTGATGATTCAGGATCAAGCTCAAGCAAACCTGGCTCTAAAAGTTCAGTAATTTGACCCTTCTGAAGCTGCTTCTTGACCCACTTCACTATGTCCTCGTCTTGTCCAAACATTACCGGCCTTTTTCCAGTCAGCAGCTCGAGGAGGACTATGCCAAAGCTGTAGACATCGGATTCTGTTGTGAGCTCTCCTGTTAACGCTGCTTCTGGTGAGACGTAACCCAATGTGCCAACTGTTGTTGAAGTGGAGGGCTCTGCTGGGGTTGCGATGGAGAGTCGGTCTAGGCCGAAGTCAGAAAGATGGGCTTCAAAATCTGCGTCGAAGAGCACATTCTGCGGCTTGACATCACCGTGGATCATGTTGGATGTGTGCAGAAATGCTACTCCACGAGCTATTCCAAGAGCAATGAGATGACGCATTGGCCAATTTAGGACATGGCCATCTTGATGAGATGCTTCTTGAAGGAGTGTGGCGAGGTTACCGTTAGGCATGTAGTCGTAAACTAGGAGCCTCATGTCTGGTGGACCAGCATAATAGCCTCGAAGAACTGTTAAGTTGCGATGCTTGACTTTGCTCAGAAATTCAGCTTCTTTTCTAAACATGTTCTCGTCTAGCGATCCGTCGGGGAGTCTTCGTATTGAGAGCACCATTCCGTCGTTGTAACATGCCTTGAACACCAAGCCATACCTTGTCCTACTCAGAACATTATCCTCATCGAACTGTCTGGTTGCTTCAAGCGTTTCTGCAACTGTAATCTTGTTATTGAACATAACAAGCTTTGGAACACCATTTTCTGAACTTCTTCTTCCTCCACTTGTAGTTGAACTTGCCCTTGCTGGGCTTCGTTTCTTTTCTCTCGCTGCATGCTGCTTTAGCCTCTTGCGCCACCTCAAGAGGCTGAAAACGTAGCAGCAGCAGCATATTGATAAAAGGAAAGCACCACCTACAGTCACAGCAATCAAGAGAATCAACCTTTTCCTTCTGTCTCTTGCAGCAACATCCACACATTTTGTGTCTAATGGCTTTCCACATAGGTCTTCATTATATGAAAATGCGGATTGATTGAATCTCAAACCTAATGTGATTGGAATTTCACCTTCAAGATTATTCCTCGACACATTGAAGTATACCAATCCAGGAATTCGTGCAAGACTAGCAGGAATCTTTCCGCTCAAGTTGTTAGAAGAGAGGTCCACAGATGTCAAGTTGTACAAATTATGTAATGAGTCCGGTATGCTGCCTGAAAGATGGTTATTGTCCAATAGCAATGAAGTTAATGATGAGCATTTGGAGATCTCCGGAGGGATTTCACCGTATAAATTGTTCCTACCGAGATCAAGCAGTTTCAAATTCGAAAGGCCAGAGAGATCAGTTGGAATGTGGCCAATCAAAGAATTCGCTTGCAACTCTAGCACTTTGATATCAGAGCAGTTACCAAGCTCTGGAGGAATTAACCCGGAAATGTGGTTTTTGGACAGTGACAGAACAACCAATAACCTAAGGAAGCCAAATGTCGACGGGATATGTCCAGAAAGTACATTGGAACTGAGATTCAAGTAACGCAATTCGACCAAACTACTGAACCCTTCATGAACTTCCCCAGACAACTTATTCTCCTGAAAGGCAACAACTTGAAGATTTGGTAAGCCTGTAATGACAGACGGTAGCTCTCCAGATAGATTCTGTTTACTCAAATCAATAGTCCTCAGCATCAATAAATTTCCCAGACTAGCTGGTATAATCCCTGAAAATGCATTACCACTCAGATTCAACCATGTTATCCTACTCAAGTTCCCGATGTCAGCAGGAATCTCACCGGAAAAACTGTTTCCACTGAGGTCCAACGTAGTCAAGTTGCTAAATCCCATAAGCTCCACTGTGAAGCTTCCTTTCAAACTATTGCCCCTTAAACTCAAGGTCTCAAGCTGTGTGAGATTTCGGAAACTTGGGGGAACCGAACCCGAGAACTGATTACCACCAAGAGACAACACCTTCAAAGCTCTCATGCTACCCAAAAATGAAGGGATTTCACCAGTAAAGAGGTTGCCTTCGAGATCAAGAACATTCAATGAACTGCATTGCACGATTTCTTCCGGAACCATTCCGCTGAACGAGTTGTTAGCCATTTTTAACTCCTTCAACCTCGTCAAGGTCCCAATCTCCAGTGGAACCACACCGGAAAACAAGTTCCCGGAAACATCCAACGTTGTCAAAGTAACAATCCTTGTCAACCAAACGGGTAACTCACCACGTATCTCGTTCTGCTGCAAATCCAAAACCTGCAAGACGCTGAAACAAGTAGCTGACTCGGACCCAGCAATATCATTAAACGAGTTGAAACCCAGCTGCAAAATCCTTATCGAAGGCGGATGAACCGACCCGTTACAGAACAGCGAGGAATGAAGCGACCCCGATAGCTTATTTTGCGATAGAGAAACGACCTCCAGTTTCGGAAGCGCTCCAATTCCCGCCGGAATCACACCTCCAAGAGAGTTTCCATTTGCACTCAAATACACAAGCGAAGAGCTATTAGCTATCGCTGACGGCAAAGTCCCCTCCAACGCATTGTTATCAAGCCATAGGTACTGAAGATTCTGAAGCTCGCCGAACCTCGCAGGAATGGCGCCGGAGAACTGGTTGTACGAGAGATTGATCAGTCGGAGCTGTGATAAGTTGGCAATACTTGCTGGGATTGAACCAGTGAATGAGTTTCCTGATAGATCAAGGTACTGGAGATTAGGAGGAAGACCACTGGAGATTTTTCCAGCAACGCGGTTTTGAGCGACATCGAGGATTTGAAGATTGGTGAGGTTACCCAACTCAGGTGGGAGGCTGCCAGAGAGTGAGTTGGACTGCAAAGAGACGGCGGTTAAGAGAATGCAGTTAGAGATAGAAGGAGGGATTGTCCCGTTGAGTGAGTTTGACCTGAGACTTAACTTCCGCAACATACGCAAGTTACCGAGCTGATCACTGATAGGTCCAGCGAGGTGGAGACGGGGGAGGCGGAGCTCCGTGACTCGGTTGGCGGAGCAAAAAACGCCACGCCAGTCGCAGGGGGCGGAGGGGGTGGAGGGGTCCCAGTAGTTGAACGCTCCGAGTGGGTCTTGCAGATTGAGCTTGAAGGAGGTCAGAGCTTCAATCTCTGAGAGTCTACTGTTGTCGTCGGCGGCGTAGGATAAAGAGGGTGTGCATACCACCAATAGTACCAAAACAAGAATCTTCATGCTGAATAAATATCAGGAGGGAATAAGCGGAAAAGAATAGTGTACTTAAATCAAAGAGTTTGGTGGTGGATAAGGGAGGCTGCATAGGGAGCGTATTGTAGCAGAGAGGAGAAGACAGAGCTGGCAGACGAAAAGAGAAGTTGGGTAGCCATATGGTGCGCCGGAGTGCGCAGTGGTGTTGGCTGCAGTGATTGTGTTAGAGAAAGAGACCCACAACAACACTACGAAACACACAACTACAGAACCTGAGGCTTTTTGAGATTCTTAACGGAGACAGAATCCCTCTTTCTGTTTCCGTCCCCTTCCTCCTCCTCCGCTCAATAAATATTTTAAATTAGATTTAATAAAAGGTAGATTCGATGTTAATATCATCATTGGGCCCTGGCCGGTCTTTGACCTGTTATAATGTTATTTATGAATGATCCATTCATATTATTTCTGTTTCGGCGTGAGTGATTACATTAGACTGATTAATTCATATCGCAGCAATATGGTTTAATGAACAAAACGCTTCTTGCCAGCATTTTCCTTTAAGACTTTGTGATTGATCCGTATCTCCTCTCGAGCTTTTCACTTTGTAACTGTTGGATTCAATGGTCAAAATGGGCACCAATTATAAAGAGATTAGATAAGGAAATTGGTTGGATTAATGAACTTTTTGGGGTTACGAAAAAGCAAGCTACTAGCTACGACATGTAGCTAAACAAGCTCAGCCAGAGCCTGAGCTGGGTTTGTGATCAAATCAAACCAAAGCAGGCCCCGCATCAAATTGGTTGCTTTCACTAATTGGTGCCAATTTCGACAGACTAGCGGGACGGAGGCCAAAAGTGATACAACTTTCAGAGGGATGGCTGTCGCTGTCCAGACATTTTGATTACTTTAAAAGCTTGTTATTAATATTAGGCATGACAAATTATGTGACTATACTTTTAGCAATAATGCCATGTCTGGACTCTGTTGTGTTATATATTGGTCAGGGTAAAAGACAAAATTACCTTTTATGAATTGTTTGATTTTAAAAAATAATATTATTTATCTACCATCAATCGTGGACCAACCTGTCTACGCATGCAAATTCGTATTCATTTGTCAGGAATTCTGTCTTTCTGGTGGAATGAAATTCGCTTGCTAGTTCTAGTATGAGTTAATTATGAAAAAATAACATCTGATTAAATTTCTAATTCCAGTTTCAGTTTTGACTGAAAAGTTATGGAGGTCGTAGGGTTTCTGGCAGAAACTCGTGATTGATCCCACTCAAACACAAGATAAACAAAAAGAATAATGGAAAATCCCAAGATTACAACGGAATTTCCAACTTGCACGTTTAGTGAATCAACGTCGTTGCTACTCACTCAACTCAAACCCAGACCCTTGTGTTAATCGCTTTTGCAGATGCTGAAAGTGCATGAAATTAGTGAAAGTTCGTTACTTGCAGTTCATGTTTACTATTATGATTGAGATGTTGTTCTGTTATTCAAGAGCGGAATTGAAAAGAAAATGCAAGAACATGGCAGTTGTACATTCAGAAACACGAACAGTGTTGAAACTAAAGAACATCGTGAACAAATCCCTATTGATGCATTTAGTTGGATTTTCCTTTTATATCTTAATTTCAGTGCGTCAATTTTGGGCATAAGTCAAAGTGATTCAACTTTTAAAGAAACATGCGATTTTCTCAGCCTTAATCCATCTTAACAGAACTCAAGAACTTATCAAGCTCAGAGTTTTGGACTTGGGACTGTTAAATTAGATGAATGCTGTTGTGGCCTGAAGCCTTGAATACTGACATAGCATGTATTTCAAATGGAGAAAGAATATCTGAAACCTTCCGACTAAAGATACGACAGGAGCCAAAACAGGTGGAGATTTCAGACACTATATCAACATTCTTATTTGATTACTAGCTACCAAATACTACAGTTTACACTCAAAAGATGACACAGGAAGCACTACACTGGAATTACATACGTTAATCCTAGTATGGGCAGATTTACAATCTTGGTCACTAACAATTACTATTAAAATCAGAGGATGCAAGAAAAAACACCTTTAGAGGCAATCCATTCATAATGGAAACGCAGGAACTATCAATTAGCCACCAAAAAAAAAAAAATTCCTAATATAGGGTCTCCACACATACAGGATTACAAGAAAGACATTACAGTGCGCCTCCATAAAGAAGATCTCTTAGAACCTTGGTAGTTTGGTGTGAAATTGAGCAATCCAAACATCTCCTTCAAAGTCTCTGCCTGCTCTTCAAAACCAACTAGCTTTGCAACAAGGGAGGCACTCTCAGAGATTTGGTCCATGTTGGTTGTGTTTGTCCACAAGCAATTAGCCAGCTGCAACCTTCTATGGCTTGAATTCAGAGCAACCCCCCACTTCAAGAACAGGTTCTCTCTCTCTTCTCTAGAAAGCCTCTTCTGCATTTCCATGCACAGCATTCGTTTCTCTTGATTCAGAGCCCTTTTGCTGTTAAAGAAGGAAATCTAGTTAGCTATTGATCAAAACATATCTAATAAGCTATCTTTGTTCCAGAAACATATACATAATATTCAGTTTCCAATTACGTACCTGGAAGGAAATGTTAGTATTCGTCCATCAACCATGGCCTTTTTACCCTGGGAAAATGTCTCCTTCAGGAAGGATAGTCTTCTGAGCTCTACCTCCATATAAAATGAATCGGTTGGATCACCTTTAAACAGCAAAAAGAAGTAGGTCCTGTGAACCAGTGAAACATTGCAAGCATGCCAAAGATCAATAATTTCCATCTGGAGCGTCTTGAATTCTAAAGGCCATTTTGGAGCACTTTCTGCATCATCTGGAATTGGGTCCAGACCGACATCTTTCACACTCCTCATAGGTATAACCGGAGAATTCATTTTCGAGTCTTGCACCTACAAACCAAAAGAATCAGTATAAAATGTGTAACTAGTTTAACGATCAACAAGCCACCCAGTGAGGCATAGTGTAGATACATACACTGACACTCAACCCCACTCCCTGGCCCCACCCTGCAACAACTTTAATAAAGTGGAAATGGGGATAATTATTTTGCAAATACTTTCATTGCCAATTTTGGATTTGGTAGTGACAGTAAGATTATACCTGTTTATGAGCAAAGCATAGGATACCAATCATTTCCAGGTCCATCTTTCAAAAGAAATCCACAACTAGAGATAAAAACAGAGAAAAGGTGTGGAACTAATTTCTTAAAAGTCCCTTTTACATTTCATAACCATAGTTTGAGCTATCATAAAGAAATGATTGGTGAAAGGGGAAACAAAAGAACTCACTGAAGGATCATCCATGAGCATGATTCCGGCACCTGAGTTACTGACACTGCTACTCATACAATCTGTTGGAGGTTCTGCTCTCTGCACTTTACAGTCATCATCACCAGCACTGGTCACAGAAGCCTGGGAAACGTTTCTAGGGACTATGTCATTTCCAAGATCAAATTTCAAAGCAGCAACTTTTCTTTGATAACCTTGAGGTCTCCAAATAAAACCTTTCTCAAGACCTATGGGTGGTGTGCTATCATTCGTTTCTCCCTCCTCAAGCCACCACGTGGACAAATCATCCATAAGTCTTGCCCTGCAGCTCCTACTCCTGACCAAGTTCAAGCTTTTATAGATCGATATGTCTTCTTCCACAAGGCATGGTAATGGTTTTTCGGGAGATGGTATGGCAAACGCAGAATATAAGTCAGTCAACCCCACCAGATCCTTCTGTTGGGGTGACTCTACTTCATTTTCTTTATCCTCGTTCTCAACCTCGGGCAATCCTGAGTTGATCTTCTTTGAAAGAGTAGATGGAGCATTAGAGCTCACATATCCATCTGAGCTAGGACTTGAAAATGTCACATTTCCAAATCTATTTGTGCTTGACTCTTCCTTCTCTATACACTGGACATCCTTGCATAAATCGCCAGAAATGTTGTTAGTCTGTTGTTCACCGTCGTCCCCATGATTATCATGACCATAACTAGTGGTTCTGATAGAAAGCTCAGGAGAGGAGTTTGTTTGAGGAAAATTGTCTTCTAGTTCAATTAACTGAATGTATTGCCCCTCAGAACTGCAACTACTCTGCACATCTGAGAACTGAGATGCACTGAAAGACCTAAGACCAACATCTACAGTTTGGGGATCCTCTGAAACTGGCGAATATGATATTGAATTTTCAGATCTCCATGAATGACGCACTCGAAGTTTAGGATAGTGACAATCGGCATCCACCTGGAAATGATAAGAAGAGATCAATTGTATATGCAAGATACTTTGGGATGAAATTGGTCCTTCATTTACAAGAACAAGTCAATTTGAAACCGGTACGGCAGAAAGAATAAGAGAAACAGGTATATACCCTTACTGAAGGTGTATGTTCTTCAGCTGCCTCTGCCAGATCCTGAACTTGAGACTGAACAGCATGCAATTGTTGACTAAGCTCTGCAACTTCCTTCCTTAGCTGCACTTAGAAAAAGCTAAAAGATTAAGGGTTCAGTCAACAAGAAAGCAGTTGACTTTGACACGCCACTGAAATGTCACCACCCTTACTATAAAACTCCGGAAAATTAAAATCTAACAGAGATTGGAGCAATATTGTGCCACTAGTATCCTTATGAAAACTTTAGCAAAAGAAGAGAGCACTAGAACAGAAGATGGCTGATTCTGGAAACAATGCCACATAAGGATCCATTCACACAGTATTAATCTTTTGTGTTTATTGTCAATTAATCACATATAGTGCAGAAAATAGGCAGATATAAAAGAATTCTCAAACTGTGCTCCAAACAGAGAATGCAATGCAGACAGAAACCTTTGTTTTGATGCTCAAATACCTTGTTATCTTGCTAAACACTATGGAAAACATTTCATACAAATTCTTGCTGAAACCAAAATCTTGATATGATGTGGGACTATGCCAATGCTCAAGAGACCTAATAGCTGTGAAACAGCCATTTTGGAGGGGCATTTGTCACCTTTTCAATCTGAAGGTCTTTCTCTCTTAACAAAGCAGTGGAATCTGATCCAACACTATTTGGTCCTGCATTTCTTAACTCGTTTTCCAATCTAGCCAGTTCTCTTTGTAGTTGCTTTACCAAAGCTTTATCTGACATTACTACATTGACCTGTGCATTAGTTGAAACTTCCTTAGCACAACTGGCAAACAAGAGGGTATTTCTAGACTGCTCAACATGGGATCTGGCAGGGCTCATGGTACAGATAATGGCAGTCCTGGCATTGCCTCCCAAGGAAGACTGCAGGATGCGAGTCAGCTTTGAGTCTCTAAAAGGAATGTGTCCATTTCTTCCTTTGCTGCACCCAACAAAACATTTATGAGAAGCAGATCTGACAATTAGGTTCATGCTGGGGTGACCTGTGCAAATGTCAAGGGAGGTAGGAGTTCATAGCCGTAATTGATGACTGCCCAGGAAAAGTTCAGAAATTGAAGTTCAGGGAAGACAGCGCCAGCTTAAATTGGCATTAGTCAAACAATTAGCCTAATTCAATACAAGATGAACACCTAAGCTAATGCCACAGGAGACAATTTCTAGCACATTGCTTTGTCAATTGTAGAATAAATGATTTTATGTACGCTTAACAACTTTTGAACAGTTTAAGAATAATCAATCAGAGGCCATATGTGACTGAACTTGAGTGGATTCAATCCTAATGAAAATTGGTGAAATTTAACAAGTTCATAACAGACTATCACTGCCACTGTTGCTGTCATGTCCCTGGCCACAAGTGCCACAATCCATACGCTGTTGACGCATTTAGCCTGTGGCAATTTGACAAGTCATACTTGGTAATGTATAAATTCACCACCTAGGATCTTCATTTCTTTCCATATTAAGGTGAAATACACAGAGATGAGGTCCAGTGTTTTCCTAGGGAATACTGAAAAAATTCATCAGCGAGCTATAGAAGAGTATTTTATTTTGATAACTACATCATTCCTTGTTGCTGCAAAAAAAAGATTGGGCAGATAATTCAAGTTTCAAGGCAGGTATTCATACAACTGGATTAAAATAAAACTCAAAAGTGTTACAAACATGCAAATGTATAACTTGAATGCTTAAGCTTGAATCCCAACAAAATGGTTTCATAAGGCAGAGTCCACTAACATACTCCTCCAGTATCACTGAAATATGAAATTTGACATTTTCTGTAGACCAACCTTAATTTACGGATGACAGTCCCCAATGTCAATAAGCTGCGATTTATATGGCAACCTTCCTTCAACCTCACGCCAGCTGATAATGTCTGGGATGCACGCTCACTTCCCGCCAAATCAACAAAATTCTGTCGAGAAAATAATGATCAAAACAGCTGCTGAAGCTGTCTGGTTTACTAAGTCAACTAACGAACAATTCAATGAATCATACCACAGTGGCCATGAGGGTGCTTGATTTGTCATTGCCTAAAAATTCACGTGCAGAACTTTCAATTGCCTGTCGTGCACAAAAAGTGAGTAAGAACAGTAGGGATTTGAGAATTCATAATGAAATAACTACTCAATCGTACCAGTCTCAGAATCTGATGCGATCTAGAGCTTGTTTCATTTAAGGAAGTCTCGCCTATTTGTCTTTGAGCTGTAAAAAGCACCAGGGATGGGTTGAGTATGCAGTAACCAATCATCTAGTTAAAGTAAGATAGTGAGAGCCTGACGTAAAAGTAAGATAGTTAAGAGCCTGACTTACCTTCACAGAAAGAAAGAAGTTCTTGAAAATGACTCCAGTCCCGCATAGTTTCCTCAGAGAGTTTCTCAACAACAGTTCCTCTCTGTTCACAAAGTTGTTATTTCAATAAAAAACTATAAAAGCAGTACCTCACCAGACTTGGGATGAGAATTACCTCTGGATCATCAAGAAGTCGTAAAGGGGTAGAGTCAGTACTAAGGAGGTCTCTAACAGACTCATTGTAGATCTCCAAAGCAGAGAATTTCAAGACAAATTCTCTTTCCTTGTGCTATAAGAAAGGAAAACCACAAGTTTTCTCAATCAAGGGAAGTCCAAGGGATTTTAAGTGAACACAGGATTTAGGGTAACAAGTATGATAATACACTACCTTCTCTATGTAATCATAGACATCTGCCACAGTGTATTCGGTAATTCCACTCATGGTAAATGTCTTTCCACTACTAGTTTGTCCATATGCAAATACACTTGCTGAAAGCAATGTATCAGTTAAACTGATAAGGTTTAGCAAATAAAGGTAAAGATGGAGCTCAGAGTGAAGTCCAAGAAACAAATTGAGCTAATAAAAAGATATGTACTTACAATTTATACCACTGACACCAGAAAGAGCAACTTCTTTGGCTCCTTGCTCGTACACTTGCCTTGTAGAGCAATCAGGACTAAATACTCTGTCTGCAGCCAACAACAAAGAAAGAAAAAATGGAATAAAACCAAAGAGAAGTTAGCATTATAGACAACCCAGGGGCAGAAAAATAGAAAAGTGAAAGAAAAGACTCATATGATTTTGAACAGCTTCCAAAAGATTTGCTTATAGAAAGTAAAATTCACACTACTAAAATAAAACTCAAAATGTAGAATATGACATCAATCATTTCAGTAGTAACAGAATACGAAGACCGGAAAACTTAGATGCAGGATGAACAGTTGAGATGCCGTTGACAAGGGAAATAAGTAAAACTGGGCGATACATTTGAAAAAGAAAAAACAAAGAACTTCTCACCAAATGTGTAGACAGTTGGGTACATGGACCTCTCTGAAACTGAAAGATTGTTCCTGTACATGATGGTAGCATCATTGATACATTCCCAATCTGACACATCATTTCTAGCAATCTCCTTCTCACTCAAAGGTCGTAGACGAACTGAAACAAAAATCTTCTCCACATCTCCTGTTGGCCTCTGCATTGGCTCTTCCTCATAAGCCACACCCATTTCTCACCAGTTCTGGGAACAAGATTAGAGAATATACCATACAGGGAAGTCAATTCATCTTCATATGGACCATAAATAAATGACAGCTTTTTCTCTACTTATCCAGTCAATGCGTTGTGGTCGAGATTAGTTGAATACAACAACTATGTTGAGAGGTACCTACAAAACACAAGGGCCAGTGAACCTTAAACACCCACAATAATCTACAGCGACAAACTAATCATGGGTTAGTGCTAAATTCACCGACAGAATTCCGGATATCTTTTGCAGACATTTCTCACTATATTAAAGAAAATGTCATGATTCATGGCCAAGTACATGTGACAATTCATAAGCTATGATTCGTGAGTCAAACAGACGGTGGCTTGTCTAATTATTTAGCATAATTTGGAGTTTTCCTAAATGGTCCCCAGTAACAGTCTGTCAAAGACTTCTTCTCATGTTACCTTAGAGCATTTCCAAATTAAAAAACTTTATCGGCAGAACGAAACCCCAGAAACCAAAACAAAGAACAAAAATACCTTTTTTTTTCAATTTTACCTTGGTGATCGAGAATTCAGAGTCCCTTTCAAGGAAGGTTTCAGACTTCTCCAAGAATCTTCACTACTTTCACGTGAAGAAATTCCAAACTGGGAAGCTTTTTTCCTTTGGCTGTTTCCATCCCTTTTTATAACATTTTTGAACTTAACTCTGCAACAATCACAGAAATCTCAATTTTGGTTAACCTCAACCCTCAAAATATACTTCCATTTTTTCTGAGAAAACCGAAAATGTGAAGCATTAGCAACTAAAATGAGCCATCAAACTTGAGACGGATCAAAATGTAGTAAGCGTATCTTTTTTTGACTGGAGAACTTTTCCGGATCAAACCCACCACACATTTCCGTAATCACAGCCAAAAACATCACAAAAGCAGACCCCAAGGTACAAACAAACAGAGAACAAACCAATGGATCGAGCTGTCTGAATAGCAGAGCAACAGAGATTTGGCGAGAAGTCAAAGCTTCGCCTTCTCTCGCTTCTATGTGGCTCACTACGCATGTAAGAGATGTCGTTTTGGACATGTGATTGTTACGACTACGAGAAGGAGCCAAATATAAAGGGAAGGAGCAATTACAATAGAGTGGTTATGGCGTCCATTAGAGTTGGGCTGTAGCTTTCTGTTAACTGCTCTCTGAGTAACCTAATTATTATTTATTAGTTATAATTAGCCTTGGATTTGAAACAACCCGCGGTTTTAATCTTTTGGACCTATTCAAAATTGAATCATCACCTACCTAATTAGTGATTACCTCGCTTGCCAGTGAAGCTTATTAAGTTTTGGTGCCAATTATGACGGTTAACTGCCTCCTAACAACAAGGACCTGAAAATTTGATCTTACCTTCCTTAATTGGGTTTTGCATTTGGTGAGGTCTCTTTCCTTCCTTAATGTTTGCAGTTTAAATTTAGGTGATGAGAGTATATTACGGCTGTATTGGATAGGTCCCTCTTTTTCTTTTCCTTTTCTTTTTTTTTCTTTGCTATTAATTCAAGTAATTAATAGAGTTAAATCTAAATTTTAAATTTATTTTTAATTATTAAAAAATTAAATGGGTTCAACCATAAAAAATTTGATTTATTTAATAACTCTTATAATTAAAAATTGATCAATTTATTAATTAATCAGT
>JANIPM010000231.1:52785369-52796427 GCA_027478405.1 Erythroxylum cassinoides
TGGAAAAAGGAACATAGAAATGGTATGAGACTTTAGGCTTCACGATTTCTTTAGATTACGCCAACGTTTATGGTTCACGAGTTGGATTCCGAAAATGGGATCCAACACAGGTGGTGTCAGAATAAGAAGAGATTTCAAGGAACCATGCTCAAGTACGACGGTATTTTGTTAAGAGTTGGATTCCAAAAACGGGATCATCATGTTGGGTATCAAAGCAAGAGGAGATTGCGAGGAAATAGAACAATGATAGTTATGGTTTTCCGTTTAGAGCTGGGCTCTGAAAACGGGGCCCAGCAATACGCATGGAACCTTAATCCTCTAAAGCATTAAGATGACTAAGATATGGCTTACATGAAATTTATATTGATTTTTAACATTTGAAATGGCTTTACATATTCCACTTGAACTTGTATTGCCTTGAAACTCTCTTGAATTACATACTTCTTTATTAATTGATTGCTCAATTAATTTAATTAAGTCATTTATTCACTTTGTGTTTATGATGAATTTGATGTTTCATATATTGCTTGAATCATTAATACATTAATATTACCAAAAATAAAAATATTATTATTAACATGTTTTGTTATTGTCAAAATCATGATTTAGGACCTCATTTGATCAACAATCCCTCTCCTGATAATGATGAAAAAGCATTCAGTACTATTGAGAAAAATGATATTAAGTCCTCTCCCCCTATGTTAATGTAATATATAATATACATTTCTGTAACATCTCGTGTGCTATATATATTAGAGACAACTTCTTCTTTTTACCATTTTCTCATAACTTTATTTTAACCCTCCCCAAAAGTTACTATTCATGAATTTTCTCTCTCTAACCATTCTTCACCACTGATGACTCAAACCGGTTAGTATTATATACTAATCTCCTTCTCTCGACGAGCCCATCACAACTATACCTATTTCAGCAGCCATTATTGCCAGAATTATCGAAAAAATTTGAGGAGAAAAACTGACAAAAAATACCAATCATTGATCTTTCATTTCCGATAGTTGTTACCGGCCACCACCACCACCATTCGACTTATCTCGACGTCAAGAACAAAAGCCCCATGGTCTCATTGCCACCCTCTACCTAGATTGCCACCGATTGATGGAAAAAGAGGTTAGGGTTTCAGCTTGTTTTTTTTCAATTCGTTCAAATATGTTGAGAATCTAAATATATTGCTTTAGAGAAAGTTGTTCTACTCATCAAAAGCTTTCATTTGGTATAAAAATCGTTAAATTTTGAGACTAAAGATTTTCAGTGATCAGAGGGAATATTACAAGGACTAGAAGAATATTTCAATCGCCGAAGGTACTATTCTGACGACCATCTTGGTCACTTTTATTTAAAAAATTCTAAAAATTATACTAATCATTTTTCTCTAAAGAAACATAGTGAGATCTTTAATGGTTTGTGAATTAAAAATCACAAAATGTTTAGCCGAAAATAGGAGAACTTTCCGAATTTTATAAATGGACTGCTTAGGCAATTCAGATAATACCTAAACCATTATTTGATCCCAATAACTCCTAATTAACACTGATTGAGATATTTTCTTTTGATTTACTAGGTACAATAGGAGCAGGACCCATCGAAAGGTTCGGATGGACGAGTTCAGTTATCAGGAAGTTCATATCGACTTATTGTTGCCGTAGTTGTACTAGCAAATGAATATTGTTCAGTGGTAATATAGATGGAAACTTATAGCAATGCATAACCACATTTATAAGCCTATGTATTTATACATATATTGATCAATGCTTATATACTTATATAGCAAATAGGTATATACAGTAATGCGTACCTGCTTTAATATAAGCTTTTATATTGAATTAATTGAGTGGATACATTGGGTTGGGTATTGCATACATGCATTGTTCATTGCATAACTGAATGTTTACTTGATAAATTGCATGCTTAATAATTTAATTTGTATTCCTATGTTCGATTATGGGGAAGGAAAGATCTGTACGATGTGCTACCTGATGGGTATACATCAAGACCAGATGCGCACTGGTTACGACTATGAGAGTTGTTTTGTTTATAATGTTGAGATATGTTATAAGCTGATCCTAGTTGATGCTTTCCTCCCGATTAAACAATTATTTATGATGCGTATAACTTGGGACGTTTTGAGTGAGAGCTGGTCTGTTATAATGCTTGGCTCCCCGTAACCCCTTTGGATTAAGAAAGCCTTATGGCTATATAAGTATAGGAGTATGGTTAGGCCGTTGCTGATGCATAGCTCCCCTCAGCCATTCGAGGTTTAGAGTTGTCAGGGCTTACCTTTGGAGATTAGGGTCCTACAGATATTCTTCCCCACAATTTATTTGTGTTGTTAATGTAATTGGATGTATAGCATGATGTGTATGTATTTTGATATTCATGCATAACTATGCGCATAGCATTGGGTATCGTAGGATGGTTTAAGCTTATTCTGCAAGGCTAACTCCCCTCAACTTTAATTTTTCAGATCAGCTACCACCGACTTCGCAGAAGTGACTCTCGTGATGTGTCTACTGTGGCCTACCTACATTTGTGTATGTTCTTTCTTTATTTTCATTTATCTTGTATTGTAGCGTCTGTAGTGATAGGATTTCATGAGTTGTAAAACTTCTTTCTAGTGCGTACTATTTTTATTGTATTGTATAGACTTGTTGCGTTCTCGGGGTTTGAATTCATTTGTCGCTAGTGGTAGGTTTATGTGTGATCTGGGGTTTCAAATCTCGGGTCCCACGTGTTGATCACGTGCCCGTTTTAGGTTGTGACAAAGTTGGTATAAAAGCCTAAGTTACAGATTTACAGCTTAGGATGTTCTTTTATGTGTCATTGCTGACATATAGGAATCCACTCCTTTTTAAAGTAACTTCTTTACAAAATACATTTATATTCTCATTTGTGGTATTGACCATTCTTTTGCTTTCAATTTTAGCATGAATAAACACGTTTGATTTCTCACTTGACTTGACCAAGAGGGTCAAGATGAAGCCTCAGCTCAGGATGAGACATCTGCCCCTATTGCTTCAGCTAAAAGGTGCAATAGACGTAGAACGACTCAGACACGAGAGGTCTCTATTGAGGGGCCAAAGGTGTTACAAGGAGTTCCTGGGGAACTTGCATTTGATATGTAGGCATTCCTAGTAGGGATAGAGGCTAACAATGATATGTTTCGAGACTCGATGATGATGATGATGTAGTAGTAGCAGTAGCCAGCTCCCCTAGTGGCAGTCCTAAAATAAGAGAGGTCAGATATGCAATTATCTATGGCATATACAAGGTTTCATCCGATAGAGTTTGACAGAACTAGACTTCAAGAGGCTATTAATTTTCTTGATAAGGTGGATGTGCATGGCAGGAGGCTTCATTGTTCGAATACAGAGCTAGTGGGTCTGGTAGAGACGTCTCTGTAAGGGACATCTAAGGATTGGTATTAAGATCATATCCTTTTACACTTGGGTACTGTGGCTTGGTTGCAGTTTAGAGAGAGATTTATGGACTACTTCCTCTCCTTTGCAACTCGTGAGACGCTCATATTAGAGTTTTTGATCTTATGTCATAGAGATAGGACAGTGGATGAGTTCATCATATACTTTATTCGCTTGAGTTGTTATGCCCCAAATATTTGTTTAGATGAGTTGAAGAAGAACAATAGTATATGTTAAGGTTGGGACCTCTTTTCGTCAACATGATTATGAGTTGTTGAGAGAAGTTCTCTACCTTAGTGGATATGGTCAAGTAGTTAGAAAAGATTCTAGTGGAGCAGGGTATCTTGTCTATGAGAGAGTAGAGTAGGAGGCACTCTGCAGGATCCTCTAGTTTCCAACAACAACAACTGTAGCAATTAAACTTTTCACCAGGGTTTAGTCAGAGTGGAAGTTCTTAGCTGAGGGTTGTTTGAGCTCATAGCAAGGAAATGTATGACTGTATAAATTTGGGAGGATTCAGATTCACTCCTAGTGCAGGTAATAGCAGTAGTGGGCAGAGCTCAGGGCGTAGTAGTTTAGGCTCAACTTCTTCCATTTGTCAGCAGTGTGGTAGAGTGCATCAGGGTCCATGTCATATACCACCAGGAGCTTGCTATAGATGTGACCAGTATGGGCATTTGATTAGAGATTACCTCGTGATGGGATATCAAAATTCCCTTTCTAGTGTGGCACAGCCTCCATTTCAATAGCCACAAGGGGGATCACAGTTTAGTGGTCAGTAGGGGCGAGGATTGGATGGAGACAGTTGGGAGGTAGATCTAGAGGCCACAATTTGGGACAATCCTCTAGCTCTTAGCAGGTAGGATATGTTCAGGCTAGGGAGTTCACTCTCACCCCTTAAGATGCACAAGCGTCCAATGCAATGGTATCAAGGCGTCCAACGCAATGGTATCAGGTTTCATTCTCGTCTGTGGATAAAAAGCTATGATTTTGATAAATTATGGAGCGACTCATTCTTTTATGTCGCCTAACTTTACTATGAGGTTGAAAATAGCACCATATAGGATGGATGAATCTCTGTTAGTATCTATACCTCTGATTGATGTCATAGAGGTAAACTTGATTTACTACTCATTTCTTATGGAGATTAATGGTAGGAGATTGGTAGCGAATCTTAATTTTCAATCGTGGATATATATTTATGCTTACCATACTGAAACGACTGGCATTATTGGTATCAAACTAATAGCGATTCATACAAGCTAAATCCTCTAGTCGATAGGTGGGCTAAAGAAAAAGGTTTAATTTCTTTTCATATATCTCATAGCCTTCTGATCCAGTATAGAAAAAAAAGACAGGTACATGTATTGGTTTACATCTATATGCTATTTTGATACATATAAGTCAATCACACATTAATTAGATCTAGAAACCTTTTTTTTTTCGTTTTATGTTTAGGTAAACTGAACTACCTTTTGGCTTTCCCAGAAACCAATTTTTGGTTTTTGACCCCATCTTTAAACAACTCGATGGTGTTGCCAATTATGGATTTTGATGTAATATTAGGAATGAATTGGTTATCCTATAATTATGCTACCTTGGATTGTAGAGAGAAGGAAGTAATGTTTAAGATTCTAGGGGACGTAGAGTTTATCTTTAAGGGGGTAGAAAAACTACCCATTCTAATATAGTTTCAGCAGTAATGGATGACAAGATGCTCAAACAAGGGTGTTAAAGATTTCTGGCCTCAGTTAAGGATTTAGCTATAGAGGGCATCAGTCTCCAAAGTGTTCCGATAGTTTAGAAATTTCCAGATGTATTTCCTGAGGAGTTACTAGGCTTACCCCTAGAGTGAGAAATTAAATTTTGTATTGACATACTACCTGGTACGACTTTGATTTCCATACCACCATATAGAATGACACCTGCAAAATTAAAGGAATTAAAAAAGCAGTTACAAAATCTATTAGATAAGGGTTTTATCAGACCTAGTGCTTTGCTATAGGGTGTATCGGTATTGTTTGTGAAGAAAAATGATGATTCTCTTCGATTGTGTATTGATTATCGACAGTTAAATAAGTTGACTATTTGCAACAAGTGTCCACTACCTCGAATTGACGATTTATTTGACCAACTTTAAGGTGCTAAGTACTTTTCTAAGATTGATCTAAGATCAGGATACCATCTGTTAAGGATAAAAGGAGATAATGTATCTAAGATTGCCTTTAGGACTTGGTACGACCATTATGAGTGTTTAGTAATCTCTTTTGGCCTTACAAATGCTCAAGCAACTTTCATAGATCTTATGAATAGAGTATTCAAGTCGTTCTTGGATAGGTTTGTGATCATTTTTATTGATGACATTTTGATGTATTTGTAGACAGATAAGGAGCATGCCAAACATTTAAAATTAGAATTGCAGACACTTCGAGAACATCAACTGTATGCCAAGTTCTCAAAATGTGAATTATAGCTAGAGAGTGTTGCATTCTGAGGACACGTAGTATCTCAAGGCGAAATATAAGTAGACCCGAAGAAGGTAGAAGCTGTGATGAATTGGGAACAACCAAGGACTGTGATAGAGGTATGGAGTTTTCTCGGGTTAGCAGGTTATTATCAAAGATTTGTTCAATATTTTTCTAAGATAGCAGCCCCGTTGACCTGATTAACATAAAAGAATGTCCAATTTATTTGGTTCGATGCTTACGAGGCGAGTTTCAAAAATTGAAAGAGTGTTTAACTTCAGCTCCAATATTAGCTTAACTAATGGAAGGTGGAGGATTTCAATTATATTGTGACGCTTTATAAATTGACCTTGGGTGTGTATTGATGCAAAATGGTAGGGTGATTGCTTCCAAGCAACTGAAGAAACACTAACAAAATTATCCTACATATGATTTATAGATGGCAACAATTATCTTTGTTTTAAAGATTTAGCGACATTACCTGTATGGTGAGACATGTTAGGTTTTTATGGATCACAAGAGTCTAACGTATATATTTCAGTAGAAAGATCTAAATTTGAGGAAAAGAGGATGGATGAAATTACTAAAAGATTATGACTGTACGATCCAGTATCATCCAGGGAAGGCAAATATCGTGGCAGATGCTTTAAGTAGGACATCCTCAGGTAGTTTGATGCATATCATAGTAGAGAGGAGAGCTTTGACCGAAGAATTGCATGATTTGATGGATCAAGGTACTCAGTTTTAGGTTTCAAATGTAGGAATATTACTGGCCAACATCAAGGTGCAATCAGTATTATTGGACAGGATTAAGATCGCCCAAGGTCAAGATCCTAAATTTCAACAACTTATTTATGACGTTCAAGAAGGACAATATGCAGATTTTGAAATCGATAAAGAAGGCATCCTCAGAATGAATGGAAGACTTTGTGTTCTAGGTATAGAAAATTTAAAAGAGGAGATTATAAAGGAAGTGCACTATGCTGCATACAATGTACATCCAGGTTCTACCAAAATATACCATAATATTAGAGATACGTATTGTTGGGACGGTATAAAGATAGATGTGATTGAATATATTTCTAAATGCTTGATGTGTCAACAAGTAAAAGCTGAGCATCAGAAACCCTCAGGTAAGCTACAACCACTACAAATTCCTGAATGGAAATAGGAGAGGATCACGAGGGTTTCATGGTTGGCCTACCTTATATAAGAACTCGATGTGATTCAATCTAGGTGATCGTAGATAGATTGACAAAATGAACAAATTTTCTACCCATAAAGACTACTTATTCAGTGTCCAAGTTCGCCTAAGTTTATATTGATTGGATAGTGTGCCTCCAAGGAGTACTTGTATTGATAGTTTCAAACTAGGATTGCAGTTCACTTCTCACTTTTATAAAAAATTACAGGAGGCATTGGGCACTAGATTGAATTTTAATATGACATTTCATCATCAAACTGATGAACAATCCAAAAGGACAATTAAGACCTTAGAGGATATATTGAGAATGTTTGTGATAGATTTTGGCTGTAGTTAGGATTGACACTTTCCTTTGATTGAGTTCGCTTACAATAATGGCTACCACAGTAGTATTAGGATGGCACCATACGAGACATTGTATAGACGAAAATGCAAGTCACTGATGTGTTGGGAGGAGGTAGGCGAGAGGTACTTGTAGGGCCCAGAATTAATTAAGATAACGTCAGAGAAAATAGGGATGGATGTCAGTAAATAGAAGAGTTACACTGATCTGAAGCATAAAGAAGTGGAGTTTCAAGTCGAAGATTTCGTATTTCTTAAAGTATCTTTTAAAAAGGGTGTGATGAGGTTTAGAAAGAGAGGAAAATTGTCTCTAAGGTATGTTAGACCTTACGAGGTAACTAAGAGGGCTGAAAATGTGATATACCAGTTGGCATTACCTTTGGACATGGCCCAAGTCCATCCAGTATTCTATATTTCTATGCTTCGCAAGTACATTCCTGACCCTTCCCATATATTCCAACCACAGAGCGTGAAAGTGAACAAGAATTTAACCTACAAAGAGAAGCCAGAGGCTATCGTGGATTTGCAGGTGCGATAGCTTCTATCAAAACAAATTCCCATGGTGAAGGTGATGTAGAGGAATGGTCGCATTGAAGAAGCTACTTGGGAGACAAAGTGAGAGATGAGAGAATTGTATTCATACTTTTTCCCTTAATAAACCTTATTATAAAATTCAAGGATGAATTTTTTGGAAGGGAAAGAGAATGTAACATCCCTTATGCTATATATATAAGAGACAACTTCTTCTTTTCCCCATTTTCTCATAATTTCATTGTAACCTTCCCTAAAAACTACTATTTAAAAATTTCCTCTCTCTAATCATTCTTCACCGCCGATGACTCAAATCGGTTGGTTTTATATACCAATCTCTTCCTCTCGATGAGCCCGTCACAACCATACTCATTTCAACAACCATCATCGCCAGAATCATCACAAAAACTGAGCAAAAACACTGACGAAAAATACCAATTATTGATCCTTCATTTCCGGTGGTTGTTGCCAGCCACCACCACCACCATTCGACTCGTCTTGACATCATGAACAAAAGCCCCATGGTCTCGTTGCCAGTCTCTGCTTGGATTGCCACCGATTGACGAAAAAAGAGGTTAGGTTTTAGTTTATTTTTCTTTAATTCGTTCAAATTTGTTGAGAATCTAAGTATGTTTCTTTGGAGAAAGTTGTTCTACTCATCAAAAGCTTTCATTTGGTATAAAATCATTAAATTATGAGACTAAAGATTTTCAGTGATCGGAGGGAAAATTTTTGTGACTAGAGAAATATTTCAATCGCCGGAGGTATTGTTCTGACGACCATTTTTGTCACTTTTGTTAAAAATTTTCAAAAATTCTAAAAATTATACTGATCATTTTTTCTAAAGAACCATAGTGAGATTTTCAACAGTTTGCAAATTAAAAATCAATGTTTCGGCGAGAGTAAGAGAACTTTCTAAATTTCATAAATGGACTACTTAGGCAATTCAGATGATACTTAAATTGTTATTTGAGCCCAATAACTCCTGATTAGCACTGATTGAGATATTTTCTTTTGATTTACTAGGTATAATAGGAGCGGGACCCCATCTTCAGATGGACGAGTTCGGTTATCAGGTAAGTTCATACCGACTTACTATTACCGTAGTTGTACCCGCAAATAAATACTATTTAATGTTGTTATAAATCATAGAATGTAGCAATACATAACAACATACATAAGCATATTTATTTATATATATATATCGATCAATACTTATATACTTATATACTTATATAGTGAATGCATATATACAGTAATGTGTACCCACTTTAATATATGGATTTATATCGAATTAATTAAGTGGATACGTTAGGTTGTTTATTGCACACATGCGTTGGTCATTGTATAACTGAATTTTTACTTGATAAATTGCATGCTTAATAATTTGATATGCATTACTATGTTCGATTGTGGGGAAGGAAATATCTGTAGGCCGATCCTAGTTAATGCTTAGCTACCGATCAGAATCTTATTTGTGATGCTTATGACTTTGGACGTTTTGAGCGAGAGTTGGTCTGTTAATGATGCTTAGCTCCTGGCAACCCCTTTGGATTAAGAGAGCCTTCGGTTACATAAGTATAGGAGCATGGCTAGGCCGTTGGTGATGAATAGATTCTCGTAACCATTCGAGGTTTAGAGTTGTGAGGGCTTACCCTTGGAGATTAGGTCCTATAGATATTCTTCCCTACAATTTATTTGTGTTGTTGATGTGATTGGATGTATAGCATGATGTGTATGTATTTTGATATTCATGCATGACTATGAGCACAACATTGTGTATCGTAAGACAGTGTGAGCTTACTCAGTGAGGTCTGATTCCCCTCAACTTTATTTTTTTCATGTCAACTACCACCAACTTCGCGGCAGTGACTCCCGTGACGTGTCCACTGCGGCCTACCTATGTTTGTGTATGTTCTTTCTTCTTTTTCATTTATCTTTTATTATAGCGTCCTAGTGACAAGATTTCATGAGTTGTAAAACTTCTTTCTGACGCACATTATTGTTATTGTATTGTATGGACTTGCTGCGTTCTTGGGGTTTGAATTCATTTTGTCGCTAGTGGTAGGCTTACATATGATCTGGGGTTTCGAACCTCAGGTCCCACGTGTCGATCATGCATTATTAAATGTGAATGATCTAGTTTCAATATCACCACTCTCATCTCCTTTTGTAAACATTAAAAAGGGCATATGATTAAACTATAAACATCTAAAGGAAAAAAATAAATAACTTTGCCCTCTCCTTTTTTAAAAACTTTATCATTCAAAGCTATGGAGAGATCAATGAAGATATAGTCCATCGTATCAAATCAGGATGAATTAATATAGAAAGGAGATATTCACCATAGTATTAATCTTTACCATGTTTTATGTGTATTGTATTACATAATTCTATATGTTTAGTTATATGTACGTATTGATATTTTGTATTGTTATTAATTGCATTACATGTGGGCCTATCAGAAATAGTCTCTTTATTATATAGGGATAGGGTTACTTATTATTAGACCTTCCCATATCCTGCATTTCAGTGGGACTTTCACTAGATGTTGTTGTGATCATTGTGTATTATATGGAAAAAGAGTACATGCAAGATAATTACCAAATAAATGAAAATTTTTAAAAAAGCTTATACTAAAGTTTAATGTATCTTCCTCCTTTAAGTAAATTCAATAATGATTTCTCCTCAAAATATGTATGCCGAATTGATATGCTTAAATTTATTAATAAGAAAGAAAATATGATGTTCATAAAATGTAAATATACTTAGTGTTTTGCTATTTCTCATTAAAATTACCTTATTCTAATTATTATTAAGTATTATTTTAAGTAATTGTTAAGAAGTTACTTATGAATGATATTTTCCAAATGATTGGAGGATTTTATAAGGTAAAACAAAAAAGAAAACTTAGCATTAGTTAAGCACGTCCCAATATAAGATTGTGTGCCAAACATGTTCCTTACTAAACAAAAATAAATGGCTAGAAGCAATGTTTTAAAAATCGGACCGGACATCGAACCGGTTGAAGGAAAGGTTTAAGGTTTAGAGGTTCAACCGGTAGTGAACCGCTATCAAACCG
>JANIPM010000231.1:52808627-52826279 GCA_027478405.1 Erythroxylum cassinoides
CTCAACCATATGATAAACCCATTGTTTGATATCTACTACAAGTACAAAATTCCCAAGGAAATTTGAGATACTTTAGAAGTGAAATATGGGACGGATGATGCCGATACTAAGAAATATGCAGTTGATAGGTGGTTAAAATTTACCGTTGTTGATGATAGGCCCATTATGGACCAATTACATGAATATGAAAACCTAGTTGTTGAAATCCTTACTAAGGGTATAAGTATGTGTAAGCTATTTCATGTTACTGCCCTTATTAAGAAGCTACCTACCTCATGGAATAAAAACTAGTTGAGGCATAAAAAGAAAGACATGAGGCTTCAAAAGTCGATCGGACATATAAAGATTATGGATGCCAATTGTAAACAAGATAAGACCAAATCACTCACCCTTGTCCTAACTATTAAGGCTAATGTGATAGAACATAGAAATGCAAGTAACTTAAAGAAGAATGGTGGACAAAACAAGTCCTTCAACAGCAACAAACATGGTCATTTTAAGTGCAAAAGGATTGATGGTGACTGTTGGTGGTGCCACAAGCCAGGCCATCCTGTTGCCTTTTACCAAGCTAGAATCAACCATAAGAAGAAGGACCAAAGACAAAAACCACGACAGTTCGGGAAAGGAAACTAGAAAGGGTACCAATGGGGTAAACAGAAAAGCTTTGATAAGCCTCAAGCTAATATGGTGGAAGTTGGTGATGATGATGAGGAGATCATTACTACTTTGGTGTCCGAGGTCAACCTTGTTGGAAATTTGGTCGAGTGGATTGTTGACACAAGAGCCACACGTTACATCTGCACCAACAAGGACCTGTTAAAGGAGTTAAATGAAGCTATTGATGGTGAATTCGTGTACATGGCAACTCCAATAGAGTTCCTGTCCAAGGAGTTGGGAAGGTCACTCTCAAACTCACTTTTAGAAAAGTTTTAGCATTAGAAAATGTTATGTTTGTTCCTACTATTTGTAGAAACTTGATTTCTGGAGCATTACTTAACAAGGCTAGTGTTAAACTTACTTTTGACTCTAATAAGCTAGCTCTTACTAAGAATGGGAACTTCGTTAGTAAAGGATCTTGTAATGGGGGTTTATTTCTACTTGATGTTGAAATGAATGAATCTACTTCTTCAGCTTATATTGTTGAGTCTCTAGACCTATGGCACTCTAGACTTAGGCATGTGAATGTAAGGTCAATTAAGACGATGCAAAACTTAAACTTATTGCCTACAAGATCACTAATGAAATAGAAAAATGTCAAATTTGTGTTGAGGCTAAACACTCTAAGAAACCTTTTAAATCAGTGACTAAAAGAGAGTCAATTTGTTGGGTTTGATGCACACAGATTTGGGTGATTTTAAGTATAGTGTCAGAAAAGGAGGCATGAGATATTATATTACTTTTGTGGATGATTGTTTTAGACTTACTACGGTTTACTTATTGGAAAATAAAAGTGATGCGGAAGAAATGTTTATCAAATACAAGGCTAAAGTTAAGAACCAATTGGAAAGAAAAATTAAGAGATTAAGGTCTAATTGAGGTGGTGAGTATACTACTAATTTCCTTGCTGATTTTTATGAAAAAGTTGGTATTATTCATGAGCTTTTAACCCCTTATAAACCTGAATAAAATGGAATAGCTAAGAGGAAAAATCGAACACTTAAGGATATGATTAATACAATGTTGATTTCCTTTTATGTAGGGGAATCTATTCTTTCAACTAGTTACATTTTAAATAGAGTCCCTCAAAAGAAACTAGGTCAAACCCCTTATGAAATTTGGAAAAGTTATCCACCTAACTTGCATTTTTTGAAAGTATAGGGGTGTCTTGCTATGGTCGCTCGACCCGAACACAAGAGGAAGAAAATGGGCCTAAGATCATGATTTAATTTTTATTGGATATGCCTCTAATAGTGTTGCCTATAGATTTATAGTTAAGGAAGAGGGATCTAACACTTATGGATTAATTATGAAGTCAAGAGATGCAGTGTTCTTTTAGGATATATGTCCTATGAAATTGAATGTGCAAGTTCCTAGAGAGTCTATCCCTAGTTCTTCTACTAATGATGACATAGAAGAAGAGAAAAATATTGAACTAAGGAAAAGCAAAAGAGCTAGAGTACCCACAAGTTTTGGTTATGATTTTATTACTTCCTTTGTGGTGAAAAAACTGAGGAGATAGATGACAGTTTTGTGGTGACTTATATTATTAAGGAAGATCCCAAAACTTATGAGGAAAAATGAGATCTGTGGATGCTACCTTTTGGAAGCAATAGATAGTAAGTTAGAGTTAACCATGTCTAATAATACTTAGGTTTTAGTTGATCTACCTCGAGATTGTAAGTCTTTGAAGTGTAAGCGGATTTTCAAAAAGAAATTGAGACCTAAAGAAACCATTGAGAGGTTTAAGGAAATACTTATGATTAAAGGCAATACTTATGATTAAAGGCTTTAAACAAAAGGAAGGATTAGACTTTTTTTTATACTTACTCTCCTGTTACTAAAATTGCATCTATAAGGATGTTGTTTGATATTGCCTCGGTATTTAAGCTTCATGTACACTAAATGGATGTTAAGACAACTTTCTTGAATGGTGATCTTGATGAGGAAATTTATATGGTCTAACCCAAGGGGTTTAGAGTGCTTGGTCAGGAACAAAAGGAGTGTAAGTTGGTTAAGTCTCTATATGAGCTTAAACAAGCTCCCAAATAGTGGCATGATAAATTTGAAAATGATATTTTCAAACATGGTTTCACCTCACTTGATGTTAATTCTTACATTTACGTGAAATCTGACATTAATGGTTATGTGATCAAAACTCTTTATATGGATGATATGCTTATTTTTGGTACTAGTTTCTTTATCATTGATACTACCAAGAGTTTGCTAAAGTCTTTCTTTGATATGAAAGATATTGAACCTTTGGACTTTATTTTGGAAATGAAAGTTGATAGGATTGACTCTGGGTTTAGGATGAATCAAACTCATTATGTTGAGAAAATTTTGAAGAAGTTTGGTTACTGTGATGTTGAACCATTTAAGACTCCCTATAATGCTAGTGTTACTTTAAAGAAAAATCTTACTGATAGTGTAAACCAAGTTGAGTATGCTAAAATTCTTGGTAGTGTGATGTTCTTGATGAACTATTCTTATCCTAATATTCCATACTATGTGAGTAGACTTAGTAGGTATACTCATAATCCTAGTCAAGAGCACTGGAATGCATTGATTCGTTTGTTGAGATATTTGAAAGGTACTATACATTATGGATTATCTTTTAGTGTTCATCCTCCTGTATGGAGGGGTATTATGATGCTAATTGGGTTATAGAGAGTGATGATATACACCCTACCAGTAGTTATATTTTTACCTTGGCAGGAGTTGTAGTGTCTTGGAAATCATCCAAGCAAACACGAATTGTGAGGTCGACGATGGAGGCTAAGTTTTTGGATATGGAGTTGACAAAACGAGAAAAAGTTTCTAAGGAATCTCTTAGTAGATATCCTGCTTTGGGAAAAACCAATTCCTTCTATGTTCATTCATTGTGATTCACAAGCTATCATTTATGTTGTCAAGGACAAGGCATATAATGGCAAAAGTAGACATATCATATTGAGACATAAAATTGTTTGTACTTTAATTAGATATGGTATAGTTTCTCTAGACTATGTCAAGTCAGAGAGAAACTTAACGGATCCATTTACAAAAGCTTTGAGTAGGAAACTAGTTTCAGAGCATGCTAAAGAGATGGGGTTGAGTCCAATTGTGTAGTAACCTCATAATGGACACTGGTCTTGGGAAACCAAGTTTATGGGTCAAACGAAGTTATATGGTGAGTACTTATTTGTTTTCTATTTATGGAATAATACTGATATATATATTTAGTTGTTGAATTATGTCTCTAGCATGACTTTACTGTGTTTGATAAGGTTGGATTGTTTAATTCTTAATGAGTTCCATGGCCCAAATTTGGGTGGTGTGAGCAATACACACTTGATGGACTCACCTACGTGATTTTAGGGGGCTAGTCACCCTCCTATGAGAGTATTTAGACTATCTCTCTAAAGCAATAATGAGAATAAGGCATTTTGAGGCTGTTTATTTCTCTAGCTAGATCTATCTCTAATTTTTTTAGATACTAGGTTCAAGACTTAGTTAACCTAGTTGTTCGTCTATTTTTCTCCTAAACTACTATAGTTTGTTTCTCAAGTTTTGGACCAAGTGGGGGATTGTTGGATTTTGATTGTTCCAAAACTTGAACATCCATCATCGTTATCACTCAACTTTATTATCCCAATAACACCCATAAAACACCCATAACATTATTATATTATTGTGCTCTTATTATGCTTATAACGTTCCCTTTTGCTTTAATATCTCTTGCTTCCCATTGTCAACGTATGAAATGGTTTCTTCTATATAAACCCCTCACGCATCTGCTTCTTTACCTCACTCCACTGTTAAGCATCTTCTCATTTTCTCTAAACAAGACACTTCCACAAAAGACATCTTTACACACATATCTTCTTATCTTGTCTATTCTGTTTTATTTGGTTTCTTAATTCTCAGAGATAGATCCTACTATGCCCTTTAGAGTGCATTAAAGCTGGTGGAGGAGGCATTAACCCTACGGTCATATGTCGTTATTCTGTTGCACCATAGTGGGGGAATTTTTGACTTAGGGTAGTAATTTTTCACAATGTTTTGCATTTTTAGGTATGTTGTTCCAATTTAATTATTATTTCTATTTTTGCTAACAACTATGACTCATTATATGTTATACAATGCACATATATCCTTTCTAGCCTTTTAAGGCTCTTAGCTTAATAGTATGTCGAGGTTCTTCTCACAACTCAATTTTAGTCTAATTTATACCCGAAATCAACTCACATAGTTATTACAAATATAAGCTAGTATTATAACAACTAGTTTTTAGGTAGGATCAACTAATCGATCACTTACCTTCAACTAGTTTGACATCTTTTAGCTAAGGTATTAGCTAGTTAGACTCCTAACCGAATAAGAAGTCCTCTCATAATAACTTTTCTAACTCGCAATCAACTAGTCTAGTGAATAGTTCATTCGGTTAATGAATAATGTAAAGGTTAATTACCAAAAAAAATCCCCAACTTTCCTCAAATTTTCAATTATAGTCCGTACTTTAAAAAGTAGCAATAAAATGTCTAAATTTTCATTTGTTTTATAATTTTAGCCCAATGTTAGTCTCACCGTTATGTTTGCTGATGTGGTACTGCCTCGTGTCAATGACCCTCACTAATTAGACACGTCAGGGTCATTAAGCTTGTTTGATTAGCGAAACGACCTCATTTCTTAATGACAGTAAAATGACGTCATTTCAACAACACTAAAACAAGCCTTAAGTGGTCGGCGTATCAGAGTTTTGGAAACATGAAAAGTTGATATTATAATTCTATAATCGAAGACTCGTCTTGAATCTAACAATTTTGAGAAACACATACAAATAAGAATCAAAATCTGGTGCTAGCTACATTTTATGCTTTTATTTGCTTATTATACGAAGACTAATGATAATTTGAATAATAGCGTCTGGGTTTTGGAAACCCACAACCTCAGAATAAATCTGAAATTTTCAAGATGCTTTGAACCCAAAAACTTAGAAGTCCTAAGAAATCAATATGGATTTATTGTATGCTTTAGTTTGTTATGGGTTCTGAAAATTGAATCTATGTTTATTTTGAAAAGTCGTTACAAAAGGAGTTTAAGTTTGGGTGTTCTTTGCGTTTTGTTTCTGGAATAAGTGAGGCATGGAGATGCCCAGCAATTAAGTTTGATTTTGGTTTCTGGAGATGTGACAGAAAAAAAACTTAAGCTTTTGAAGACTCCATATATATTTAAAAAAAAAGGAAGCTTTGGGGATTCGATCTTCATGCCTGATGTTATTTTTGTGTGCATTGGTTTGTCTGTGACTGCTTAAAAATCATAATAAGCCTTGATGGTTGGGATTGTGTTGTTTGTGTTTTATGTGGAGAATAACCATTTTAGTTTGTGACTGTCTTATGGAATGAGCAATCGCCACTAGTGTATAAGAGTTATTAGCGCCCATCGAACAACAGACAAAGGTAACGCAGGTCCACAACAAACGATGAGAAAACGACACAGGCTGGTGATGGAAAGACAACTTCAGATGGCGACGACAAAAACAAACAAAAAAACCTAGATCTCTGCACAAACGATGAGGCTCATGTAATACACGCGCCCCATGCCTGAGACGTTTCACTAATAAGACATGCTTCTCATAATGATGTGACGTGTCTGATTAGTAAGGGTTATTAACACGTGGCAGTGTCATGTTAATAAAGATAATGGTAAGACTAACGTCGAGTTAGAATCGAAAAAATTAAAAAATTAATTATTTTATTACTATTTTTTAAAGTTCAGGTTATAATTAAAAAATTAAGAAAAATTTAGACTTTTTTTATAATTAACCCATAATTTAATAGATATACAATGTTTGATTAGTGAACAATCCAATGTACATATAGTGTCAAGTAGTACCTAGTCACATACTAAGTTATTTAAATTTTAATTATTCAACCTTCATATTCTTTCAAAGACTAAATTGCATTTTTTAACAAAAACTTGATATAAAATCATTTTAAATGTACCCCAAATATTATTTTAAGTTCAAAAGTATTTTTACACACTATATGCATATTCAACTTTGAGCACTTAAAACATTAAGATGACCATGATAATGCTTTTATGAATTTTTTATTTATTTAGAACACTCGAAATGAATTTAATATTCCATATTCTTGTTTTACTTGAGTTGTATTACTTTAAAATTCTCTTTAATTATATATGTGTTCCACTTCGATTATTTCTTCTATTATTTGATTTTTTAATTGATTTAATTGACATCTTTATTTATTTTGTACCAGTTGTATTTCTATAAAATTATCTTGAATTATATATATACTCCACTTTGATCATTTCTTCTATTCTTTGATTTTTTTAATTGATTTAATCCACTCCTTTGTTTACTTTATCTTTCTGTTATATTTATGTTTCAATTTTTTATAAAATAACTTACCAATATAACTAAAAAAACTAATACTAACATATTTTATTCTCACCAAAATTATTAATTAAAATTTCACTTAAATCGTTAGAAAGAAATATTTTAGGAAATTATCCATACACTTCATGTTAATTATGGTGGGTGCACATTGCACTTATCGGCCAGTTGGATTGAACCTATGGTTTCGTTTTGAGTCGATAATTTACCAAGTGATCAATCTAAAATACGCGATTGGCAATTACATGTATTTTTAGAATTTATTTAGCGTGCACTTGATGCTCCGTTTTTTCTATAGGACAACAACTGTGAAAGGAACTTTTCCGCTGATGGTCTCCCTTCTGAAGCATAACTCTGTCCGTTTGGACTAGCAGAATCTTCCAGGAAAGTTCCTCACCATCCAGGACGGAAAACATAAAGAGATGAGAAGTGAAGAAAGGAAAATTTTCCACAACCTTATATATGCTTATAAAAGGCTCTTAATTAGTTTCAAAGAGAAACCCAAAGGGTAAGTAGTGAACTAAGTGAACAGTTCAAAAGAAGTGAGAAAACATGGAGATCGAGGAAGTAAGCAGCTGCGAGGCACTTCCACTTCTCTCATTGAATCACGTCTCTTTGCTTTGCAGATCAGTATGGGATTCTGTCAGGTTTTATGAGAATGTTCTGGGTTTTGTTCTCATCAAACGCCCCTCTTCTTTCAATTTTAACGGAGCTTGGTTAGTTCTATCACTTTATTTTAACAACTATTTCCTTTTGTACGTTGCCCATAATCAAGCTTCCAACTTTTTCACAATATTTGACTAAATCGTCTCTTTTTTCTGCAGGTTATATAGCTATGGAATTGGCATACACTTGATCGAAAACCCATCACTTGAAGATTTTGACAAGATCATGGAACCTCGTCCAATCAACCCCAAGGATAACCATATGTCCTTCCAAGTAATGTTGACTAATTCCACCTTCTTATGTGATTTATTGAAGTAGTATGAATAGTAGCAGAAGCTGTGTACTGTTTTTCATAACAAAAAAGGAACGGAATTTGCAGTGCACAGACGTTGGCCTCGTGAAGAGGAGACTACAACAAATGGGAATGAGGTACGTGACAGCTTTGGTGGAGGAAGATGGGGTAAAGGTGGACCAGGTATTTTTTCATGACCCAGATGGCTACATGATCGAAGTATGCAACTGTGGTGACATACCGATCCTTCCAATCTCATCCTGTTCTTTCAAGCCAAGAACGGCAACTTTCAAAACCGCTGCAGCGACTAAATGTGGATTCATGGAAAATGTACTGATGGAGAGTTTGAGCATGGACATCCTCAATATTTCATTTTGACCAAATTATAGTTGGTTTTGTTCATAACTTCAAGAAAGTGACATATTGTCTAATACAGGTCCTTTCTTGGGGTCATCAACAGGTTAGTTGGTGTTGTCTATGAGATCCTGTAAAATAAGATAGTAAGAGGATTGTACTGTATTTGTCAATAATACATGTAGGCCAAGATGTGGCTTCTAAGTTTTATTAATATGCTCTCTCTGGTTTGGTTGTTGTTACATGAAGGCCGAATCCATTCCTTCTATAATTCGGATTCAGATCCTAAGATTTGGCCCACAGCCCTCCACTGTGGGCCAATTTAGTATCTCAGTCTTTTATGGCCTATATAGTGTCCAGGAAGGTCCATAGAGCCTGATCTCTATGTCCCAATCGGGATTATACAAACAGAGTCCAAATCCTACACGACAAATGTGTGCGAAGGAACAGCCATAAACGTAAAACGAGGTTTTATGGTTTTAGCGTACATGTAATGGGTAATGCACATTTGACGGGATTCAGGCAAAAAGCAACAATGGAGACCGTAAATAAGGTGGTCCCCAAGTCAGATATCACACTGACGGGCAAGAATCATCCAAGAGCCACTATCACTAACCCTCTCTCGTAGCATCTTGAGCTTGTGGACGACGTTGCCTCAGACCCTGAACCCAAAGCACCTCCTTCATTAACTATACGTCTATATGTCTCGTGAGAGCTTCTTAAATCCACATGTGCCGTGTATTATCCCTTCTGGAATCTGCCTGCTGTTGTGGGACCACCACTTTATCTCCTCGCCAGACGCCGATAGAGTCTTCGTCACTATCAATCAAGTCACCACCCACCACCAACATCTCCGCAGATAATACCAACAAGGACAACAACCTTAAGAGAGAGACTATAACAATCACCTATCCAATCATTGACAGGTTAGCTTCTCAGAATTGTTTCTTGTTGGGACTGGTGGTGTTTGTTGCATCTCTTAATTTAACGAAGTTTCTGTCTGCCTTTCGTGTGGACAGTGCATGAATCTTTTCGTCGGGTGATTGTAGAAATGATAGTGGGACTGAATTATGCGTACCCTTTGTGACGCCTGTGAGAGTGCCGCTGCCGTTGTTTTCTGTGCCGCTGATGAGGCCGCTCTTTGCCGTGCCTGTGACGACAAGGTATGCCTTTTGCTCTTTTGCATTCTACAGTTAAATTACTTGTGCGTTTGAGTTTGTTCTTTATCGAAAGGATTAAACTTTAATGGTCTGCCTTATAGTGTCACTCTTAAATAGCATATTTCCACTTTTAATCAAGTTTATCGCACGATTTTTAGAATAACAGTGATTTGTTTCTTGAAAATTGAAATTTTTTGATGGTTTGCAAGTTCAAAGACTCTTCGAAATCCTGATGTTGGTCTAGATTATATGGGCCAACATCTTATCTCATGGCTTTGGGTAACAAATTGCGTTGGCAGGTCCACATGTGTAATAAACTTGCTAGCCGCCATGTGCGTGTCGGTTTGGCAAATCCCAGTGATGTTCCTCGTTGTGACATATGTGAAAATGCACCTGGTATGTCAGTCTTCATTGCTATATAGTAGTATAGTACACATAGCTCTCTTTTTGTGCTGTATCTATCCTTTGGTGCTCTTGCAAAGATGGTCACAAACTTACGCTCTCTGCCTGAAAAAATTTTGCAGCTTTCTTTTACTGTGAGGTAGATGGGACTTCCCTTTGTTTGCAGTGTGACATGATTGTTCATGTAGGTGGTAAAAGAACACATGGGAGATATCTGCTGCTAAGACAGAGAGTTGAGGTATTTAAATCCTTTCCTTGACATAATTTCCTCTTAATATTTCCTTCATTTATGCAGAAATGTGCTGAATTTACTTTTGTTATGTAGTTTCCAGGAGATAAACCTGAGGACCCAGTTGAAGCCATGAAAGGACAAAATGACTCACCTAAGCTCACAATAGGAGAGAATCAACAAAATCATCGAGTCTCTCCTGTTCCAATGTCTGATGAAAATTCTGATGGGCTTGCGAAGATGGATAACAAAATGATTGATTTGAATATGAAGCCTCATCGAATACATGAACAAGCTTAATACAATCAGGTCAGTCTATGGATCCTCCGTTCAACTGGAGCCTGAAAGTTTTATGTTTCAATTATCTCTTATCTTCCCTGGTGACTTTTTGCATTTCCAAGAAGGGAATATATCTTATGTGGACGATAGGAGCTAAAATGCTTTCTTTTTTCACTTCAGCAATCAGAAACTGCTGGTGAAAGAATGAAAAGAAATCGTGTCTTCCAAAGTTTTCACTTGAAAAAATCCGTGAAATAATAGTAAATATCTTATCTTGAAAAAACTTGGAAAAACTCTGTGGTAGCTGTAAGAATGCATTAAAAAAATATGAATGTGAGACATTTTCTTGACAATCTACGAAACTCGAAGAGATCCAATTCGTTAGAAAATGAAAATCCGAGGAACGATTGAAATATTAAAAAAAACTGAAAGGACATTCTGTTCCGTAGGGCCTTAGATTTACTGGAATTAGCATCCTTTATTTGGGTACTGAAGCTCACAATTAACCTTTCTCATGGAGTTATCTGATCCTCAGAATTAACCTCTCATGGACGTTATCTGATCTTGGAAGGTTAAGATTATTTTGGCAAGTAGGAGAAGCAAACGTCGGTTTCATCTATTAAATGTTGCAATTACTATCTTTCTAGCTTGTTCCATAACAAATACAAGTGCCAGAAATAAAGGATACGCCAACCAACATCTAATGATCTTTTATGCAAAAAAACACCTTTTGTTGAGAATCTGAATTACCTGAATAAGTGGAGGCTTCTCACTTCTATACATCAATTACACTTTTCTCAAAGTTGCAACTAGGAAATCATTGTCAATTATAAACCAGCAACAGAAATAATCACAGAAGTTTCATAGGACAGCTTCTAGTGGGGCTTAGGAGCTAGTGGCATTATCTGTGATAAAACTATAATGCTAGCAATCTTGTCCGCTGTCCACAGTATGTTTCCTTTCCTTCTATTTCTGATTCAGCTGAAACAATTATCGTTGGAACTATTCTGACAACCCTTTCTGCCTCGTCTGCAGGAGCAATGATCGTTTTGTTAATCTTCCATCACCAAACTGATAGTGCGGTTCGACATTCTATGCTTGAAAGGAAGTGCGTTCTTTATGCTTCCATTAAATAATAGGTGGTGTGCCAGAAATCGACTTGACCCTGAATTTGTTTTGTGAAATGTGATATTCTTGTTAGATTTTGGGGAATATGTTCATGTAATGTATCTTAGTTTTCAAGGACCTTGGACAAGACCAAAATTTTCTATCCTAAAAGCAAAAGATATAATCATCGCTGTGAGCTGCAGACTTCTGTTCTTGAGACAATATATATGCAATGGCCAAAATGGCAATGTAAGACATTTTGGAGAAGTCTTGTATTTTAAGATACTGCTTCTGGTGTTGGATATGAAATATCATCCCTGAAAGCGGATTTTCACTTTTTCTTGCAGAGTCTCAGCAAGTTTAGGATCCAAAAAATCAAATCTTTAAGAGCTGTCAAGATTTTTTTTTTTCCTTCTGTCGCATTAAACATGTGTCCATCCTGCTGTTTTCATGTGGAAGTTGGCAGGTACAGTGGCATGTGTTGCAAGAAAAGTAACAGAGGTTGCGGCAATTGAAGGTCATGGTCATTGGTCTTTGGGCAGTGGAAATTCACTTTATTTTGCAAGTAAAAAGTAATCTACAAAATGGAAAACAAGTTAACTAATGAGTACTTTAAGATTATATGTCCAGTGATTTTTACCAATAGACATACAAAAAGTTCTATACATTAATAGTTTTGTAGTCATATAAAATTTATTAATAAAAAATTAAGTAAATTTAAGAATTTATAGAGTTCACAATTCAACAAATATATATTTAAAAATTAAACTATATTATATTATACTTTACATTTTAGTTAATTTAAATATGAATTTAATTCAACAAATAGAATATATTAAATTAATAAACAATAGAAATAAGCTCCAAATAATTAAATTAAAAATACAATAATTATATTTCTAAAATGATTATAGTCAATTATTTATATATCTTAACTTAAAAAATATTAATTTATAATATAAATAGGACCACACAAAATATAAGAATTTAACTTATTAATATAAGTTAAAGCTAATATATGGTAAACGTTGTTAATTAATTGAGTTTATTGTATATAAAGTATAAATTTTTTAGTTGAAATTAATTTTTAATATATTAATATAATAAAAATGAATTATTTAAATATTATCTAAAATTATATTTTTTTTAATATTTTATAAAATGAATACCATTTTAATATTGTAAAACTTTTTAGCTTTAAAGCCCAAAGTCCAAAGTCCAAAGTCCAAACAACATTTTTCATCTTATGGTTTCTGAGTAATTAACTGAAATGGAGGGATTTCGAGCAAGAATCAAGTAACTCGTCATTGCCCAGAGGAAAACAGCATTTAGACCGACTCGCACGACATCCGCAAAGACCAAGAAAACACCGGCCAGTGGATAAACCATTTTCTGGGGAAATATGAGGTCAGTTGTCGATTGGATACTCCTGACGGTGTCTCTGTCCCTGCTCTCGACGGTGTCTCATAGCTTTGCCACCCCTCGCACGGTACTTCAGCGCTTGTCGGGAAGCGATAAGTACTTGACCACCGACGAGCTCTGGTTCAACCAAACTCTCGATCACTACTCTCCATATGTAGCTTCTTTTACTCACTTTCCCTCCGTAATGGGATTTTCTGGCGATTCTGTTTAAGTTTGGGCATGTGGGTAATTGAAGTATGGTGTTTGCAGGATCATCGACGGTTCAGGCAACGGTACTACGAGTATCTTGACTACTTCAGAGCTCCTGATGGACCTATCTTTCTGCTTATTTGTGGCGAATCTTCTTGCAATGGCATAGCCAATGACTATATCAGCGTAAGTGTTCATCTGGGTCTGAATGGCTGATGCATTCCTTTGCCATTTCTGAACTCGCAGTTCGATTTAAGGTTGTTGTCGCATTTTTTGTCTGGACCATAGTATCCTACTATTGCTTTCGGATCTGCTTTTCAGGAGATGGAAAGTTTGATTTTTTTTATAAAGTTCTGTTGGGTTGTACAGGTTTTGGCGAAAAAATTTGGAGCAGCTGTGGTATCACTTGAGCATCGTTACTACGGAAAGAGTTCACCTTTTGATTCATTAGTCACCGAGAATTTGAGGTACCTTTCATCCAAGCAGGCGCTCTTTGACTTGGCTGTTTTCCGCCAATATTATCAGGCAAGTAGTTATGTGATATCAAAGAACAATTATTTGTTTTCTAGATAGATTTTGTGTGTTTAATTTGATCGACATAATATTTACCTTGATTTTTTTGAGGTATATTTGAAGCCTGAGTTTCGATCCTACCTTTTCCTGGTTCTCTTGGATGCAAAAGGTGAAATGAGAACAAAAGATTTTGGACTTTGAGAATTGTATCTTAAGAAAATGGTTTAAGCTTTAAAGTAGAAATATATGCTTGGCAAACAAGTTTGACGTTTGAGTTTGCCTCTATTTGTTACAGTATACTAAGTCGATGATCCTATATTAATAAACATAGCAATAACTACCACTTGCCTAATAACTCATTTTGGCTGATATTGTTCTTTTTATAGGACGCTCTGAACCACAAGCTCAACAGAACAAATGTTGAAAATCCCTGGTTCTTCTTTGGTGTCTCATACCCTGGTGCCCTCAGTGCATGGTTCCGACTTAAATTCCCACATTTAACATGTGGAAGCCTTGCAAGTTCTGCCGTTGTTCTTTCTGTTTACAACTTCACGGAATTTGATAGGCAGGTAATGAACTTAGAATAAATATACAGTTCATGCTTGTTCCTTTAAGTTTGATTATCTGCAATTTGTGCTTCTTTCCCTTAAAACTTTTGTTTTTATTTCCTCTTGTAAGACCATTTCCATTCTTCCACTTGCAGATTGGTGAGTCAGCTGGTCCTGAATGTAAAGCTGCTCTACAAGAAACTACTCGTCTTGTTGAAGAACGTCTTGAATCAAATAAGATAGCAGTAAAGATGTTATTTGGTGCAGATGAGGTTAAGTTTTACTTTCCTGTAATTTCTTTTTTTTTTGAACTGGATCAAAATGATCTTTACTTAACTTGGTTTGGATCTGGACTTCTTACCTGTATTTGCAGCTTGAGATCGATGGAGATTTTCTCTACTTTCTAGCAGATGCAGCAGTTATAGCAGTATGTGTGATTTCTTTCTGTCCCCTATCAACTAGAAGGTTGGATTTAATGAACTTTATGCAATTTTGCAGTTTCAATATGGCAAACCCGATGTACTGTGCACCCCTCTTGTTAAAGCAAATAAAGCTGGAGAAGATTTGGTGGTAAGCTTGACTTTCTGTTCCTCCTTTCATTATTGGATTACTTCAAAGAAATTTTACCAGCTGTCATCTATCCTTGTGGTCTCTAGTTTCCTTGGATGTTGGATGTTGGTTGTTGGTTGTTGGTGGAAATCTGAGTAGCAAAGACTGTAGTACTATTATGTGACTGACATGCTCCAATTGTCATGCATTGTGCTGCTGCCAGATTTGGGTATTTTACATGTCCTATCCTTGTCTAAGTGATAATACATGATATCTGATTCTTCAGTTTGTTGCCATTGCAGTGGGTTGGGTGATTATCTATGAATTTTAGTTATACTGCTTGTAATAATTCTTTATGTATGCGCTAAAGGTTTATTTACCCGGATACTTACCTAATTTCTATCTTCACATTACTTCATGATTTTGTTGCCAGAAATAGGAATATTGGCTTTTAAATCTCTGGAAAAATTAGCTTTCAGAAATGTTTTCATGGATAAATTATCTGTGGAGCATGATGATGAGACTTATTGCTTTTTTAATTTATGATATCCCATCCCTTTGCTTGTTTAATTTGTTTAAATGAACACAATTATAAATTCAGGATGCATATGCCAAATATGTTAAGGAGCATTATCTTGGAAGTTTTGGTGTCAGCGTTCAAACATATAACCAAAAACATTTGAAGGAAACTGCTCTCACTGAAGATTCTTCTGACCGATTATGGTGGTTCCAAGTTTGTACTGAAGTTGCATATTTCCAAGTTGCACCGTCCAACGATAGTATTCGCTCTTTAAAAGTCGATGCAAGGCATGCCTTTTGTTCTCTTATGTAGCACCCTTTAACAAGTTCTGTATGCTTCTATGTTGAAGTTGTCCTTCGTCTCTGTATTCTTTTGTTCTTTTCTGCTTTGCCCAGTTGAAAGTTGTTGCTCGTGTTTTGCAGATACCATTTGGACCTCTGTAAGAACGTTTTTGGAGGGGACATCTATCCTGAAGTTGATGCAACAAATATATACTATGGGGGCACAAAAATTGCTGGTCTGCACAATTTTCTTCTTTACTGAATATATACAAACCAATTATGTTCAAAAATAGTAGTTCAAAAAAACATCTTCCGTTTTACTGTGCTAACTTGTTCTGTTTAGTTTTACTGCAATTCCTGTGCATGCATGCGTGCGTGCATATGTTGCACAAACATGTAAATTGGCCATTGCCACTTTTGGATTAGCTTATGTCATGTCATGGAGGTGGAATTTCCAAGAAAGGTTTTGAGAAACTCCTTTCATTATGCTGAATATAAACTTCATCAATGCATCAGAAGAAAGGAAGAATTAACTAACATAGGATTTCTGTGTGAAACATGAGCAAATCACTTGGTCATTTTGATTTGTTAAGCATATATGATTTCAATGACTGCAGTTATATTTGGCATCCTTGGTATTGCTGATCTTTTTGAAATCACAATCAAATACTTGTTAATAGCCCTGGTACCTTGCAGGTTCAAAAATTGTATTCACAAATGGCTCTCAAGATCCCTGGCGTCATGCGTCAAAACAGATTTCAACCCCCGATAGTAAGTTTCAATTCCTTAATAAACCAAGATAAAAGAAATACACGACAAATAACAATTACATTCCAACTTTTCCAATCCCAACTTTCTCTATTCAATTGACTGTCTTTAAAACTTTCCAGTGCCTTCCTACCTAATCTCCTGTCATAATTGTGGTCATGGAACTGATCTGCGAGGATGTCCTCAGTCTCCTTTAAACCTTGAAGGTATACACTGTCTTTTTTCATATTACACAAGCATAAAGGTTTGGTATTTGGGGATTGGTTTCCTTCAATGTCAAAACTCTGAATTACTTGAGACTGTTGTGGCTGCTAGAATCTTTTTATCGTCACATGACTTCACGAAGTTGGTGGTGATGCATTTTGACAAGCTGCTTGATTCTAATTCTGTTCAGAACTTGGAACTTTCTTTAAAACATCACGGTTTTTTTGTCTCAGGCGATGCCCAGAACTGCACTTCTCCTGAAGCAGTGAAGAAAGTAAGGCAGCAGATGATACAACATATAGACCTCTGGATATCGGAGTGCCGGGCTCGTGGTTGGAACGACATGTGATGGTATTTCTTATCAATAAACAAATAACATTATCCAACACTGGTTCTATGTACTGACTTTCCAATGGATGCTTAGGTGGCCATTGCTTGTACCCTTGCAACTGGTCTGGATAGGAACGTATAACAAACCACCTTTGTTATTCACAGTAAACACCTCACTAATGTTTCACATCTTCGTCTCTATATATAAATATTGGTGACATTGTGTACTCTGTATAGAAAATGTGATTAGTGGATTGTGAACTTGTTTACTCAAAAAAGTAAACTCTTGCTTCTCGGTAAACATTTCCGTGTGTAGTAGTTCGAAATTCGTAAATGACATGAACCAATCGTAACTTACTGCTTCCAGAAGAAGCAGGGGTACATGCCATCTTAAAACCAAATGTACAAGGTAATGGGTGTATTAGTAATTTTGTTGTAAATGTTCCATTTGGATATAATGTGTGGGTCATCAGTCACATTTCTCAAGACAAAATGGACTGTTAATAAAGTGTGCATAAGTCATTAATGTGCTTTTTAGGGATAAGTCTTTACATACTGAATTTGGGAGACTGCAAGAAAAATTAGTTTGAGAGTAAAATTTTCGGACGGAATTCTAATTCCGTTGCTAAATTTTTTGACGATATCACAATTTTTGTAGGTAAATTTACTGATAGAATTATAATTTCTGTTGCTAAAATTATGGGCATAATTAAAATTTTCATCGCTAAATTTCTAAAGGTTTTTTTCAAAGATTCTATATCTATTCTATATAAATTTCTATA
>JANIPM010000231.1:53017216-53029919 GCA_027478405.1 Erythroxylum cassinoides
GTCATGGATGAGGCAGCAATGGATCAACTTTTGTGAGTGCTGGAAGAGGGATAACGAATTATGGAGGCATAATTTGCAAAGTTCAATCATGCACTCAGTATGATCACACAAGAAAGAGGTCACAAGATGTCATGAACCAGTCATAGGCTCCCTTCTCCTCAAGAAGGGGATAGACCGGAAGGTGATATGAGGTCTAGTATGATGCCTAAATACTCCAAGATAGAGCTCCCAACCTTTAATGGTTCTAGAGACCCATTGGTTTTGATTAACAAGTGTGAACAATTCTTTATAAGCCAACAAATAATAGAGGAAGAGAAGGTAAGATTGGTAGCATTCCACTTAACTCACGAGGCACAATTATGGTATTAGTAGTTAGAGTTTGAAGAGCCCGAGATGAATTAGCAGACATTCAAGGGAAATTGTAACATGTAATTCAACCCACATTTAATTAGTAACTCTATACGTGAATTAGCACACTTGAAACAAACAAGCACAATAGAGGAGTATCAACACCAATCTCAATTTTTAATGGCTTGGACCAACGGGCTTGGAAGGGACATGCAAATAAACTTATTTATGGTAAGATTGATTGAAAAATTGAGGATTGATGTGGAGATGTAGTATCCAATTAATTTGGGGGCTGCTTTAAATGCAACTCAGGCATTTGAAAGAAAGAGGCAGCTATTCCAAGGTGATGGGGATAGGAAACCTTCTTTAACTTGGAGTTCTTACCATCCAACTTACAACTCATTTACTATAGCAAGAAATTCAACCAATAAGGGGAGCAACAACAACAAAATAGGAACATTTAGTGTAGAGGGTGTGTTTACTCCGGTGATTAGAAGGCTAACTCAAGCTAAGATGGCAGAAAGACATGAGAAAGGGTTATGTAATAATTATGATGAACTTTATTCTGCAAGGCGTAATTGGAAGAAACTTTTTTGGATTGAGTGGTAGAAACAGAAGAGGAGACCAAGGAGGAGGACCTTAATGATCCAAGAATTTCTTTGTTTGTCATCACTGGCTTAAAAAGCTCTCAAACTATGAAAGTATAGGTTAAAACAGCAGGGCAACTCATATTGGTACTCGTGGGCTCGGGAAGTATGAATAATTTCATTGGAGAAGCGATTATGAGACAGCTTGGATTAAAAGTCCAAAATTGGCTAAGACTAAAAGTGGAAGTAGTAAACGGTAAAATGAATTTGAGTTATGGGATCTGTGAAAGAGTGAAATTTTATATTAAAAAATAGTTTTTTAGTTGATTTATATGTCATTCCTTTGGCTAAATTTGATATGGTTCAAGGTGTTAAATGGCTATCAATACTTGGTCCCATTGTATGGGATTTTACCTTACTCACCATAAGCTTCACAATGGGAGGCAATAGGTTTCAGTGGCACGGAGAAAATCAACAATCAATATTAAGCTTGAAAGCTATCAAAGGGGTAAGTCCTACTAAAGTAAAGATGAAAAAGTTACTAGATGATTATCCACATGTGTTTCAGGAGCTCACTAGACTTGCTCCTATACGAGCATATAACCATCATATTACATTATGTCTAGGGAGTGGACCAATGGTAGTGAGACCATATCAATGCCCAAATTAATAGAAGGATGAAATTGAAAAACAATGTGAAGAGATGTTAAAAAAAGGCATCATTCGACCAAGTAAGTATTCATTTTCCTTCCCTATTTTGTTGGTTAAAAAAAAGGAACATGAAGATTTTGTGTAGACTACCTCGAATTGAATAAAATGACGATGAAGGATATGTTCCAATTATAGTGGTAGAGTTGTTGGATGAGCTCCATGAAGCTAAATTATTCACAAAATTGGATTTGAGGTCAGAATATTATCAGGTGCGAATAGATAGAGAGGATGTGCAAAAAATGACTTTTTGAACACTTCACGACCACTTTAAGTTTTTGATCATGCCATTTGGTCTCACAAATGCCCCTTTGACTTTTCAGACACTCGTGAATGAGGTATTTTGATACCATCTTAGAAATTTTGTTTTAGTTTTCTTTGATGATATTTTGATTTATAGCAAGACTTGGGAGGAACACCCATATCACTTAAAGGGAGTTTTTTATTCGCTACGCTATAATCAACTTTTCTTGAAAAGATCTAAGTGTGCCTATGGGGAAACATAAATGGCCTATTTAGGGCATGTAATTCATGGTGAAGGAGTATCTGCAGATGCAAGTAAGATTCAAGTTGTGGTGAATTGGCCTTATCCCTATTCTACTTGCACATTGAGAGGTTTCTTCGACCTTGCGAGGTATTACCAAAAATTTATTTAGGATTATAGATAAGTGGTGGCACCTCTCATAAGTTTATTGAAAAAGAATTCCTTCAAATGAACCATGAAAGCAAAAGCAACCTTTCAACAGTTGAAACGAGTCTTATCAGCAACATCTGTGTTATATTTATTGAATTTTATGGAGGAATTTATGGTGGAATGTGATGTCTTAGGTAGTAGGACCAAAGCAGTATTACAGCAAGAAAGATACCCAATTGCCTTCTTTAGTCGAAAATTTGCAGACCATCACATGAAAATTGCAACTTATGAAAGAGAGTTGATTGGCCTTGCCAAGGCCATTGCACATTGGGGACCGTATCTTTAGGGTCATGCCTTTTTCATTTACACAAATCATTATAGTCTTAACTACCTCATTAAGCAAAGGTTCACTACTTCTCCTCAACATTATTGGATAAGTAAGCTATTAGGCTTCAATTTCAAGGTCTAATTTTGTACAAAGGCTAGGCGCATATTTTACATGGTTCCCCACTCATTCAACTCATCTTAGAAAGCTACCACAATATGGGTCATGAAAGAGTACAAAAAAAAATTGCAGATAGCACAGTGTATTTTCATTGAAGGAGTATGAAAGAGGACATTAGGGAGTTTGTGCATAGTTGTTTGGTTTGTCAACAAAATAAATGGGACCCGCAGGCCTCCTCCAACTATTGCCTATTCTAAACACCATTTGAGCAGATATTCCATGAATTTCATAGAAGGACTACTAAAGGTGGGAGGTAAATCAGTTATTTTCGAGGTGGTGGATTGCTTTTCAAAATTTGCATACTTTATGCCAATGTCACATCCATATTCTACTATTACATGGCACATATTTTCTTTATTAAAAATTTTCATTTGTATGGGTTACTTAAGTCAATTATTTGGGATAGAGATATTATTTTTACTAGTTTGTTTTGGAAGGGATTATGTTAGCTTTGTGGGACCAAGTTAATTTTGTCTTTTGGTTACCATCCTTAGACAGATGGTCAAATGGAAATGGTTAATCATACTTTTAAAATGTATTTGAGATGTTTTGTGGGAGATAGACTTAAGCAATGGCTTCAATGGCTTCTTTAGGAAAATTATTGTTACAACACATCCTTTTATAGTTCATTGAAAATGACTCCCTTCAAATTAGTCTATGGTAAGGATCCCCTAAGTTTACTATTTGAGATGTTTTGCGGGAGATAGACCTAAGCAGTAGGTTCAATGGCTTCTTTAGGCAAATTATTATTACAACACTTCCTTTCATAGTTCACTGAAAACGGCACCCTTCATATTAGTCGATGGTAGGGATTCCCCAAGTTTACTATTTGAGATGTTTTGTGGGAGATAGACCTAAGCAGTGGCTTCAATGGCTTCTTTAGGTAAATTATTGTTACAACACATCCTTTCACAGTTCATTCTAAACGACACTCTTCATATTAGTCCACAGTAGGAAGCCCCCAAGTTTATTATCCAATGAAGTCGGTTCCACACTGGTGCATGTCATGGATTAAGTTTTATAGACATGAGATAAGGTGTTACAAGAAGTTCAGGAACAACTGCTCTAAACATAGGCCTAAATGAGCAGTTTCAGGACTCCAAGCACTGGGAGCTTGCATTTAAACCAGGTGAATGGATATGGTTGCGACTACAACCCTATCGACAACACTCAGTGGCCAAGAGGAAGTTTCATAAGCTAATGCCCAAGTTATATGGTCCCTTGAAATTAATAACTAAAGTGGGCATGGTGGCTTACTGCTTGGAGTTACCCCTTGATAGTCGTATCCATAATGTGTTCCATGTATTAGTTTTGAAAAAGTTAAAAGTGCACTCCCTAACTTCATTCCCACATTGCCACTACTAAAAGAGGGCAAACCTTATCCCATACTACAACAATTTTTGTCAACTACGCTCCATTAGTTTAGTGGGAGAGATCTTCTTCAAGTAATGCTACTGGGGAGAATCGAGATGATTACAAGGCAGCATATCCTGAGTTCGAGCTTAAGGGCAAGCTCAATGTCGAGGAGGGGAGTAATGATGTGGATGCTTTTATTGGAAGAAGTTACTATTGTAGGAGCAACAAAGTAAAAGTGGTAGTTGAAGATTCTTAATTAGGAAGGCTTTTATTAAATTGCTTGCTTAGGAAAAAACTATTTTTACATATTAAAGAAAGGAAGGAATACTAGCAAAGGAAAAGAGGTGGACTTCGCTATTAATTTTCTCGTGACGAGGTCCTTTTCTCGGGCTCATAACATTTCCAATCATATCAAATGAAGTGAGTCTAACCTTATATTCCTTAGTTATTTGCTAGTTATAAAATAACTGATCATATCTGTTTAACTATTTCAGTGGGTCTTCTTTATCTATCATATAAAAGGAAATCAATTTTGAATATGAGAAAAAAAATTATTATTTGAGCCTCCCTTAATACAGATTTTGGTTATGCATGTGTTAGTAGCATCCTATTGCTAATTTTATGCTCGAGTCTTTGACTTAAGAAACCTTCTTGAGTTTGAGACACATTGCCAACTTTGGTACTCAAGGGAGCCAAGTGTTGCCTGGTACGAAGGCCTTGTGTACTAAGACCTTATATCAAGATGATGTATGCCTCATCTCCATTATTTAGTTCATCTAGTTGCCTAAATCTGCCATGACTCCAAGTTATATCAAGATGATGTAAGCCTTAGATTAAGATCTAGATAGGGAACAATATTGCTTGAAATTTCTACGAGAACTCGTAATAAAAAAGAGTGGGTAGAACTCATCATCAAGGGGACTACCTACTTTATAGTTCAAAGGAAAAAAGAGTTGCCTATCTCAAACTAATAAGCTTTCTTGCTTGCCTTCTTTCAATAATTTAAGCTATTTAAATAACGAAGATAAATTACCATTTTAAGTAGTACATAATAAAAGGAATTTCAATCCTCGACTAAAAATAAAAGACAATCATAATAAAATTTTAAAATACTTTGTTTATGCATTATAATTAGCTGATATTATCTTCATTATTACCTTAAATCTTGATTGCAATCAAGAATTTTATCATTCTTGCCTTGATTCTATTTTATCTTATCATCCTTTCTTTTATAGTTTGATCTCCCTTGATTCTACCAGCCCAAAAAGCTTTCTATGACACCAACTTTTCCCACTCATCGAATCATTTCATTGCATCAAGCACTAAACCCAAACAAATGAAGCCTTCAAAAGCAGTTGGTGATATACAGTAAACCCAGCCCAGCAGATAACTAAAAAGGGAAGGGAAGTGCATGAAAAAAGATTCTGAAGCGACTAGTTTTACATTTCTTCTGCAAGCAGCTATAATAACCACTTTTGCAGATCATCTTCCCAAAACAACATAGCTCATTTCCAAAATCTTTTAAAGCAGCAAACTCTATATTCTAGCATATGAAGCTCAATGCAAATGCAAGATTGGGGAACCTCTAGCCAGTATCAACTAAAAAAATCTCTTTTCTTAACTAAGAGAAAGCGGTAACTACTTGAGGTAGGCAGATGAAACCCAAAGTACTAGGTATGTTATCAATGAAGTGGTCACTTCAAAACTTCTTGGCCCTTTAACAAATGGCAATGGTGGAATTATTGATACCATCAAAAAGGTCGCAAACAGCCACGAGAAAATAAAAGCTGCAACACTGCATCATAAAAGCTAAAAAGTTTAGTTCCAGTAAACAAAAAGGCAAAGAAGATAGAAGAATGGTTTTAATAGAGCCTGAACCAATCTGGAAGACAAAATCAGAATACTAAAAGTAGCCATGAAGGCATAACCTAATGACAAAAAGAACCAGGGCAAAGAAAAGTCTGGCAAGATTGAGTTGCTACATACCTGTAAAGGAAAGCTCGGAGTCTGCTTTTTAGTCGATCATGTATAAAATAGATGGTAGCCAACAAGGAAATGGCCACCTGAAGGGTAGGACCCTCTTCCGTTGGAAACAGAAGGGTAAGAGCTCCAAGTACCAGAAATGCGATTGACGTTTTTAAAATGACAATTGAGGAGGGCGTTTGGAACCTGCTCACAATAACCTGGACAAAACGAGATTGCTGCACTTCCTTAACTTTTTTCTTGATGTCAATTTTTGGGTTCCTCCTCTCATAAAACTTCTGCATGATTATTTTATCATGGGCTGCCTCAATTGCATCCACACTTGGCTTATGCCCACTATATTGTTGAACAAGGAAGTTCCGTGCTGCTTGAATTTCATCTTCAGAAGCTTCCTTGCTTATTCCAAGCTGCTTATAGGGGTCCCTCACATTGATTCTAGGAAAAACAACTGAACTTGGAGAAACATGTATAAGAAAGATTCAAAGATTAATGAAGCTACTTTTTGACAATTTTTTCAAGTGAAGCATCTCAACAAACAAGGGACACAAACTCAGGCTGATCAGAAATTCAACAGAAAAGAGGATGGCCTTGCCATTATTATTATTTGGATACCAGAAACTTATGCAAAAGCAGCCAAGATTTCCAAATTCTAGATTTTTAAAAAATGAAAGTAGCACTAATATGCCAAGTGTCAATGCACTTTTATTAACAGGGTAACCTGCCGCCACTACCCTGTAGGTGCACAATGGATAAACCCTCGAGTGTATATAATAGCCGCAGACCACATGTTCTGATAAATCACTTGGCAAACCACAGAGTCAAAGTCAAGTGGCGAGCTCAGACTAAATAATTGTTAATGTAGTACAACCCACAAACCACATGTTCCGGTAAATGACTTGGCAGACCAAAGAGTCAAAGTCATGTGAAGAGCTCGGACTAAATGATTGTTAACATAGTACGACCCACACCTCCTAGCATTTAGAGATCTTGTGGAGTCATGGGGACTTGAACATGACCTCCGTACTTGGAGGATTTAAGGAGACTCCATGAACCAATTGGACCACCCCCGAAGGTGTGTCAATGCATATTATACAATTGGTAGATATTAAGTGCACACTTTTGTGGGTCACTGAAGATTCCATTGCCCCACTTAGTGAACACTATATTACTCCCAACAGAAGCGGCTCAAATCTTCTTGATGAAAATGACACTTTCTAGGCTGAAATTTCCTAATAAAAAAATCTCATGATTGTAATATACATATCAGGAATCTCAAAAATCAAAGAATTGCTTCAAATCAAACCAAATATAGATGAACAATAGTCATAAACATTCCATCTTGCCTCATAAACAAATTGAAAATTATCAATACCTTCATGTATCCTTTATCCCTCAGACAGAGCAACTATAATCAACAAGAAAGTCATGTCATATACAAAAGAGTTCCCACTTTGCTATATAGGTATATACTATATACAGAGAATTGTACAGAATAAACTATTAATTTGAAACTCCTTTTCTGAATACCTCCCCTGGTCTTTAACCCCTCCCCACCTCCCAACAAACACACACACAAACAAAACAAAAAAAACAAATAGAAAAATCTTCATAGTAAATAGTAGTCTGCTAACTCACCAACAAAACGATGTGCTTACCTGGGTTAGTATTTGTCATATCTCCGCCATAGGGAGCATCCATTGCACACTTAACCAAGTATAACTGTTTTGTGTTACAGCTTTGCACAGAACCAGTCCAATAACTAAGCATGTGATAGCAAAATGAAAAAAAATCACTTTGTGTATGACCCAAAACAAAGTTTAGCATCTTAAAGCAGAAGTACCTATTCATGTATCTTAAATCAATCTTGCTTTTCTGTTTTCCACCATCAGGGAAAGCTGGAACTCGCCTGCCAACTGGCTTTAGGCCATGCAAAGGTGTCTGGAGATAGCCCCGTGAGGGACAACCAGTAATTCCAGACATATTATCTGAAACTGCCAAGTCAAAAGCCATGGTTGAAGTAAGGCAACACAAACTAAAGGACGATATAACATACACAATCAGCCATCTTTCTTTTCCTTTTCTGTTTGAAAACGATCTGTGTTATAATCATGCTCTACTTTTGGAAAGAAATGAGAGCCTTATCAATAATACAGCACTATGGAATCGCAAGCCATTGAGTTATTCGCAAGAACACAAACTTTTCCAATAACTAGCTTACTTTTGGTGTGTATCCGAAAATATAAGCATCTATACACTATCATAAAGCTACTTGTTCCTTTAGTTCTGTTCTCAACATCGCACAGTAACGTGAACAAAACCATAATTACACCTTTAGAGAAAAAAAAAATCTCATATTTAACTTAACTCACACACACATAGAAACTAGTAATTCCATTAAACTAAAAGATACAGACTGAACAACGCCAATATAAAATACTTGAGCTGAATTGTGTTAATACCCGCATCGACAACTCAAATTGCATAAAAACCAGTAGAGAAGAAAGCAATGAACTTGCCGGAACTTTGGGATGGCAACAATTACAAGCGAAAACTACCCAACACTAAACTCAAGGGACCTGAAGCTAGTAACTTTACCTGATGGCAGAAGAGATTAGAAGCAGACAGTATGATCAGATCCAGTAGTCTTAGTTTCGTCAGCGAACGGGGTTTGGACATTAAATAGTACCCGCTTGTGCTAAATTGGCTTTGAGCAACGAGGAAGAGAAGTTGGGACTACTATTGAAAGATGTCATTAGGTTCTAGGTGGGACCTTCTAAGCGTTCGTCTTGATAGCGATTTAACGGTGATTAAGAGGTATGTGTCAATAGAAGCGGTGGTGACGGCATACAGTATACCAGCCTGAAGGTACGGTGTCGTTTTAGTGGTATTTGAAATTGAAAATGCAAATTCTGTTGCCGGGACTTGAACCCGGGTCTTGAGAGCGATTTAACTGTGATTAAGAGTTAGAGGTATGTGTCGATGGCAGCGGTGGTGCGGCGTACAGTAGACCAGCCTGAAGGTACGGTGTCGTTTGAGTGGCACTTGAAATTGAAAATGTATGTTCCGTTGCCGGGACTTGAACCCGGGTCTCGCGGGTGAGAGCCGAATATCCTAACCAACTAGACTACAACGGATCCTGCAAGAGTCCTTAAGGTATTCCAGTAACCAAGGCAATTAGCCAGTTTGAAAATTGAAGCTCTTATGTAGCATCCCCGGCATGACCATGATTCGTCACCAAGGACCACATAACTTCAGTTCAGTTGTCTGTACCAGCACCTTGCTCAATTCCCTATCCGTTTAAACTAATAACCCCATTTTCTACCACACGTGACATTCCCAAGTACTTGAACTCCATCGTCGCTTTTAAAGCATCTATGTTCTCATGAAATGTTTGAACCTTTATTATTACCTGATAGACTTGTTTTCCATGGTTGCACTGATAACCACTTTGTAGCAACGAGACTAAGAATGTAACAAGTAAACCGTTTTGGAAAATCAGAACTTGATTTCATCGTGTGCAAAGTGTAAATCAATTTAATTTTAAATTTTATTCAATTTTATAATATTAATTTAAACATTTAAAATTAGTGATAAATTATTTAAATTTTAACTTTTTACAAAAATAATTTGTCGTTACCTTAATAGTTAAACAATATTGATATAAACTACCACAACAGTAGAGGTATCGAACACCGTTCTGTCAGGTAATTTATTAACATTAAATTTAATATTAAAAATAATTTAAAAAATCCTAAATAATCGCTACTTCTCTTTTTCTTTTTGTATAAAGATTAATATCGATGATGACGCTCCTTCAGCATAACCCAAGCTTGAGTTGACATGTTCCAACTTGAAGCCACTTGTTTTTCTAGTTCTCCGTCATTGTCTTCGCTTATTTTGAATCTAGCCGCTATTAATCTCTTGCCTTTTCTTCTACAAGAGGTTTACCTATTCATCAAACAACCTTTCATTTTAACTATGTTGTTCATGTATTCTTTATGACCACACCATTCTCCTCTCCGCACCTTTCCTCTCCTTCTCTCTCTTTCCTCGTTATTTTCAATCGTCTCTTAGGCTATGTTTGATTGAATGTATAGTTTTTAATGAAATAAAATAATTTTTAATAAATATAATATTATAAAATTGTTATTTAGAAGAGATGTAAGGATTCATAATGTAATATAATAAAATACTGTTCAGAAGAAGGGTTTATAATACAATATAGTGAAATGTTGTTTATCATTTTACATTTCATCATAAACCTCTCAAATTAGAAGTTACTTATTTTTATTATTTAGAATGGAATGAGATATAATGTGACCCCTCCTCTTCCATTCTATTCCATTATATTATATTATAAACTCTCCTCTCAAATAATGAAATAATATTTCTATTAATAACCACCCAACTAAACATAGCCTTAGGTGAGATTGCAGAAAGTAATAACTAAAATTCTCAAGCTTCATATCCTTTCATCTCTTCCCCCTTATGATATAGATAAGTTATCCACTATTCTATGAATTCTTTATCTTTTTGGTTATGCTCTTCTCGGGTTGCAAGTGTCACTCACTGTCAAGATCCTCTCCAAAGTAGATCCTTTGTAAAGCCCACGAAACACAACTCTATGGTAGTAGCTTGTTTTTTTTCAATTTTTTTTAATGTTAGCATTATTTTAGATCTTGAACACTATTCATATTTGTATTCTTTCTCTGGTTTTAGTTCACCACTTGTCTAAATTAAGGAGTAAGAAAGACAAGCTCCAGTGTGTAGAATGTATTAATTTATTTTATTGTCAACTGAAAATAATTATTATTTAGTTAATTAGAGGTAGTTATTTTAATTTTTAATTTATTTTTAACTTCTATAAAATTGAGCTTAAGCTCTTATTTTTTGTATGAGAAAATACTTTGACATTTTCCACTATTTCTCATAATCTTTGCAATTATATCTTAATTCATGGTATTATAGCAACTTAATCCTAATTGAGTTTGATAATTTTGATCTGAAGAAAACTGATCTTTGTTTTGGAGCTAATCATCTTATCACAAAATGGAAGATGTCATAGACAAATCGAACATAGATTCCCTCTTGGAAACAAATCTACAAGGGGACATAAATCAGATGTATGATGATGGAAATCCACTACAACTTTAAGGATCAAATCATCTAAGTATGATACTAGTAACATCTACTTTGATTGGAGACAACTATTTGAACTAGAGTAGATCAATGAGAATTGCTCTAGGAAAAAAGGTGAAATTAGGATTTATTGATGGAAAATGCATAAAACATAATCAAGATTCAGATAACTATGATAAATGAATACATCAATTATATAATAAGATTTTAGATTTTGAATTCTATGTCTGAACAAATTGTTGAGGCCTTCATTTACACTAATTCTACAAGGGAACTATTGTTAGAACTAGAAGAAAGGTTTAGGGAATGTAATGGTCCAATGGTGTATCAATTGCAAAGGGAAATAAGCTTTATGTCATATACAAACACGTATGTGAACAAATATTTTCTAAACTCAAGAAACCATAAGGTGAGTTCTTATGTTTAATACTTATTCCACAATGTACCTATGATGGAGCTACACAATGTACATGTGGGTCTGCTAAAGGATTCACAGATGTAGTTTCTCTTAGTCAACTTATGCAATTCTTAGTAGGACTTAATGAAAATTATGATAATGTAAGAAACCAAATGCTAGTTATGGATCCTTTACTATTGTTAACGTGGCCCATTCTATGGTCTTAAGGGTAAAAAAGAAAGGGAAATTCATATGGAGTTTCTTAGGCAAATCACAAGAAAAATGAGCATCAAAAGGATACATGTTTCAAGCTACATAGAATATCATATTAGTATAAAGAATTACAAGAAAAGAAAGGAAAGGTGACCAACAGATCCTTTACAGCTAATTCAACTAATGAACAAATGGAACAAGAAGGAAAAAAGGGTACTAAGACTTCATCTTTGGCTGGTATGATCAAACAAGAAATGTTAAAATTGATATAAAGTTAAAGGCTTATATTGGTCTTATCATTGTGAATTTTACACACTTGAATTACTTTATAGGTATATTTTTATACATAATCGTAAATTGCCTTAATTTAATAAAACTAGGCTATTAGATATTGGACACTGGAGCTTCAAATCATATATATGTGGATCTAAACTTATTGACTTACCCTGTTGTGATTTATAAGTTTACCCCTGTTTATTTGGCAGATGGACTTTTAAAACTTGTTCATAACATCGGTGATGTTACATTAAACAAAAACCTTATGTTAACTGAAGCCTTACATGTTCCTACCTTTAAATACAACTTTTTATCTGTAAACAAACTTACTAACATAACCTTAATTACCTTTGGATTTTGTGCTTCATATTTCATTTTATATGACCTGAAGATTAGGAAAATACAAGTAGTTGGTAAGGTGATAGGAAGATTATACATCCTAGATAAATTTTGATTTTATAAGGAAACTATTAAGCAATAAGCCTTACATAATCTTGAGATTGATTATGATTTTGTTAATTCAATATCTATCTACTTGATCTGGCATCGAAGATTAA
>JANIPM010000231.1:53035467-53054002 GCA_027478405.1 Erythroxylum cassinoides
ATTTTTCTTATTCTAAAATACTTCAAATTTTCAATTAATTTTCCTAAAATTCACCAAAATTTCGAAATAATAATAATTATCACCAAATAAATTTTGTAACACAATTAATCCCAAATTTACACTTTAATCATATTAAAAATCACTTATACTCAGAAAAATGTCAATGAACGCATGTATAAATATTTGTATATGTCCAAAATTGCATATGCACGTAAGTGAAAACTCAATTGTGCAAAGTAAACGATGTATTAGAATTTCTTAATATTTTAACCCCTAATATGGGATGTTACACGTGGATCGGGGAGGATAAGGAAAGTAGCATCACCATCGGACCACTCACCAGTATCGTCGAAGATTAAAATGAGAAAGAAAGAGAGAGAATGGTGGTGGTGGTGAGTGAAGAAGTGAGAGTCGGTGAAAGTGAGAGAAAAAAATGAGAAGGAAGGCTCGCGAGAGACAGAGACGGTGGAGACAAAGATGGGGGTGGGGGTCATTTAGAGGACGATCGAGAGAGGAAGGAGACAGTAGAGAGAGACAGAGATGGCAGGTGAGGAAGGAGACGGAGAAGGTTCGAGAGAGTACTGAGGAGACTTGCAGGTGTCAGGGGGGGGGGTTCAGGTAGGTTTAGGAAAATTTTTTAAAAATTACAAATAGATCCTTTAATTTTTCAAATTTTATAGTACCGCTCGATATATGTTGATATTGTACGTACCGACTGATATCAAACAAAAGATAATAGTATCAATTAATATTAACAGACAATACCAAAGGAACAAATATCGTTTCAATTTCTAGCCGGTACAAAACAGTACCCGCTCCTTTGTCATCAGCCTTTGATTACTGTTTCTTCGATAACTTAAGACAAAACGAATTCTCCGTGGCATTTGGACATTTGAAGCTTCTTGCCACGTAATAAATTCATACCTAATATGGGTCCCACTTTGTGCTCTGCTTGGTTTCCATTTTAAGCTTCTGTGCCACATAATCAACTCATTATCTAACATTGGGTCCCATTTTGTCTGAAGGAAGTCGTTTAGTTTCCATTTCAAGCTTCTGTGCTCCGTAATCAAGTCATGCTTACGTGGGTCCCACGTTTCTTAAGCTTACCTCTCTTTAATCGGGACCGTCCAAATAATATTAAGTTATCCTTGAATGTCATTTATCCATGTGTGCTGTCTTTGTCGCTCCTTCCGAAGTTAGGGGGCGTAAAAGCCAGATTAAGACCGCCACCCGACCTGATCGCAATTACCTGCTTTGTCTGTGCTTTTTGTTTTGCAACAGAAGAAACTAGAACATTTCATAATGCAATTTCTGCGTAACGTTGGAGCATTTCGGGCTAAAGTAATCAAAGGCATCTATCAGTTTCTTATTCATTATAGTACTTAACAATTGGAACATACAACAATTGTTAGATAAAAAATTTAAATATCAAAATCTTTGGACTCCTCTGATATATAACTTATTGAGTGATGTCTCGGTTAGTTATTTATTTATTTATCGAATTCGTGATGGTAATAATATGATGTTCCCTTTTTACGGACCTCTTTTAATCAAACTCTGCCTTTCCTTTCCCCGTAATTGGAAGATGCTAATTATACGGTGCGTCTTTTCTTAGTTAATGTAAGACTATTTATGTTATGCTATTTTTTAAATTACGTAAATAATTTAATAAATATAATTAATAAGTCAAAGCCTATTGCATTTCAAATAATGAATTAAGGTCCTTGCGGGAATAATCAAATCACGTAGTAAGATAAGTCTCTGTCACACATTTATATCGGGGAGTGTAGCTACTAGTTACTAGCTTAGATGGGACCAAAAACGTGCAAGAGCAGCCAAGATAACCGGAAAGTGTTTCTATAGTACCTCTAGTTTCATTCTATTAGTTCCCTAACGCAAAAGAGGCAATTTTGAGTTCGGCCTCCTAATTCTGTACTTGCATTCTTATTAGAGCTTTAACTTTAGCCTATATTATCTTCATCAATCTAATAACATAGTTTAATTTAGGAGGAAATATTTGACACGTAACTTCTGGCCTTATCAGGGCCACGGAGGTTTCAAGTTTTCTACATTTTTTTCCCTTACTATTATTACATTTTATGACAATTTGGTCAGATAATAAATTAAAATTCTCAGAATAAGACCCATGCGTTCATTTAGGTACGCAACTTTTTGTTTTCAACTTGATTGACAACAAGTTCCAACGGTCGGCGTATACTTTACACAATCAATCATTCCATACAATATATGCCACGTCTCTACATAGTATGCGACCGCATGCCAATGCAGTACAAGTCAACATTTACCGCTCCAAGTTACTTTTCATTTATGCAACTTGTAAGTCTACTCCTACGAACGTAATTTTGGATAATTTCATTGCGAAATAAAGTACGATTAATCTTAATCAAGTTAGTAGTGGTTGGATATGATACAAATTATATTTAAGTAATTAATATATAATTTATCACCAAAGTTAATTAAAGAAATATTTTATTATTGTCAATTGTGATTTGTGATTGATTTATTTACCAAATATAATATCCCCAAAAACAAGGGAGTGCATAGGGGTATTTATTTACATGGGTTAATTAGTAATAAAAACTTTATTTAAATTCTTCCCATAAACTTATGAACGCTTCATTTATAACGTACATCTTTCACTAAATACCATACTGACAAGTGTAACAAAATAATGTAGAGATAGAGGGTAATGATTGCAAAGTCTCCAAGATAAATTGGAAGTTTTAATTACTGCTACATTTAAAAACAAAAAAACAATCACATGCAATGGGATCCAAAAAGTGCACCAGCTTAGCCTGGACTGGAGTCATGCTTTAAGAACGGGAGAAAAGAGAGGAAAATTCAAAAAGAACGGGGGGCCCCCTTTCCGGCCCCGGGTTCCCTGCTCCAGTCCCTGCCTCAAAATCAAATCCCCAGGAGTGAGGTGGACTCGTGTTTTTTCCTCGGATGTGTCATGTGTGGAGTTGTTCTCAACTGTAACTGTAACTGTAACTGTAACACGCGCTGTAAATTTTCGGAGTTTTGTAGTGCCCAACTGTCCTTCCGTCCGGGTCTTAAAAACACACAAGAAAAAGAAAGTAAAAAGGATGAGAAAATGGCCTGTCACATCTCCTCTCAGTCCACACCATGTGCCCACTACCAGCTTCACCTGGGAGCCCTGTCCACCTCAATTTCCCCAACTTCTGAAACTAGGGTTCTCTAAACCCTCAACCAGCCTTTTTCTTCTGTATCATTGATCTTGCGTTTTTCTGTTTGGAGTCAATCCCAGTTATGGAGGGAGCGAAGTTGGAGACGGAACAGGAACACGAGTACAGGCCTTGTATTGAGAGCTCCGTACAGAGACCGGGGCTTTCAGTTGGGGACGATCAATGCCATAAGTTGCCGGAAATGGACGACGCGAGGCTCTTTGTAACTTCTCAGACGGTTTCTGACGCGGCCAAGGGGGTCGATGTGGTCCTTGGAGTCAAGGATAGAGTTGCTGCGGAGATGAGTACTGGTGTTAAGCGGAGGCGTGGCCGGCCGCCTCGTGCACTGGGAAAGACCTCTGTCCCGCCACCGCCGCCTCTGGTGCAGAAGAGGAAGAAGGATGAGGAAGACGTATGCTTTATTTGTTTCGATGGTGGAAACCTTGTGCTGTGTGATCGCCGGTGAGTCGGTTTGCTCAGGTTCTCCTTTTGTGTTTTCTGTTTGCTTGCTAAGAAAATTTTGATAGCAGTTATGGGAATTCAAGGTGGGATGTAAGTTAAGTTGATTGCAAGTTTGTTTTGTTCAACTGGAGCTATCTTGTTTGTAGTTCAATATGGAAAATTTCCGGTTAATTGAGCGTTTTGGACTTCTACTTGTTAAGTTCTTGGCACCGAGTGGAGGTTTTAGGTTCGTTTTTACCTTTTCTGTTGCTGCGATGTAGTGCATTTATTGTTCGGTTAATTAGTTCGGATTGATTTTTGGTAGGGGCTGCCCTAAAGCTTACCATCCAGCTTGTATCAAGAGGGACGAAGCATACTTTCAATCAAAAGCTAAGTGGAATTGCGGTAAGTTTCAGTATGCAACCAGTTTTTGCATGAACTTGTTCTTTTTACATATTGTATTCCTTGTCCTCATGCATTGATCAACACAATTTCTTTTGTCGAGTGTATGTCGTTGGCTATATTTATGGATAGTGAAGATATGAATTCATAATGCAAATGTAAGTTCAGTTGTGAGTCATTTGGTGTTGCAGTGTAGTGGATTTAAGAATTGCAGATGATGAATACAAGAATCGATTAATTTCTGATGAATATCCTCTTTTACCTAGATTCTCTTATCCCCAAAGTTGTGGATTCTCTGTTTGTCGTATGTAGTGACGTCTAATATGCTCATTAGTTAAGATCAGGTTCTCACATGGTATTGGTGTAATTTACTGATAATTCTCATGCAATTGCGTGTTTTCAGGTTGGCATATATGTAGCAATTGTCAGAAGGCTTCCCATTATTTGTGCTATACTTGCACATACTCACTGTGCAAAGGATGCACCAAAGAAGCAGATTACGTTTCTGTAAGAGGAAATAAAGGATTTTGTGGGACGTGCATGAGTACTATAATGCTTATAGAAAATGTTGCACCGGGGAATAAGGAAAGAGTATGTTAAATCCTATCTCTTCATATGTTATCCAAATATTGACTAAACCTAAAAGAGTATAAATTATCCAAACTTTGGGAAAATATGCTTTCTTGATTTTATTTGAACTAGCTGTCTTTGATAAAATAATTGATGAAAGTTAAGTTTTGCCTCCAAAACTTCATCCTCTCCTAGTAATGCCCCCATGTTTCTTCAATTTTAGTAATTAGCCATTATAGTTCTGCATTTTATATGTTTCCCTTTTCCATTTTATTTATGCAGGTTGAAGTGGATTTTGATGACAAAACTAGTTGGGAGTATCTCTTCAAGATATACTGGAGTTACTTGAAAACAAAGCTATCTTTAAATTTAAATGAACTAACTAAAGCTAAAAACCCGTGGAAAGGCGACCAGCTACCAAAAGTGAGAAGTTCATGGAAGGGAGTTGGTACTATGATTTCTAAGGTGGAACTTTTGGGTAATGACAATAAAGCTTCTTGTACAGATAACCGTTCCAGAAGCCAAGAGGCAAGCCAGTCCAAGAGGAGGAAAACTGATTATGAGCCCAAATTTTCCATTGAGGGGAATTTTCCAGGTGTGGAAAAAACTACTCCGTTGCCTAACGGCACAACATGGGCAACGAAGGAGCTCCTAGAGTTTGTTTCGCTCATGAGAAATGGGGACATATCCATGATATCTCTGTTTGAAGTTCAGGATCTTCTTCTAGAATATGTAAAAAGAAACAATCTTTGTGATCCTCGCCAAAAGTCACACATTGTATGCGATTCAATGCTTATGACTCTCTTTGGCAAAGCACGTGTTGGACGTAATGAAATGCTAAAGCTTCTTGAATATCATTTCCCACTGAAAGGAATTTCCTCAGCAGATGACATTGTTAGAGCAGGAGTTGATGTTGTTGGTATTCTTGATAAAGCTGCAAGTAATAATGATAGTTACTTGATGATTAGTAATCAAAAAGAGCATAAAACATGCAAAAAGATGGATGAGTCTGGACTAGTGACAAATCCTAATCCAGATGACTTTGCAGCTATTGATGTTCACAACATCAATTTGTTATACGTAAAGCGAAATATAATGGAGATCCTGTTGGATGATGCTGAGAAATTCCATGAAAAGGTTGTTGGGTCATTTGTCAGAATCCAGATTTCCTGTGATGATCAAAAGCAAGATACTTACAGGCTTGTGCAAGTTGTAGGTATATTCATATAACCTCTCCTCCAATATGTTATTTAACAAAATGGAATTAGGAGGCCCTGTAATTTTCCTTCATCAGAATACTGTATACCATTAGTTTGATGAAAACTATGCTTTTTTCGTGTGCAGGAACTAGTCGGGTGGCTGAATCATATAATGTTGGCACAAGAAGAACTAATATCATGCTTGAAATAATGAATATAGATAAAAAGGAGATCATCTCAATTGATGGTATTTCAGACCAGGCATTTTCTGAGGTGACAGAATATCTGACCTGGATACTTGTTTTATTCTACTTTGTTGATTTACTGTCTTGTGGACACTTTACTGTTTTAGGATTTCTTTAATAAATTTTTTTGATAGGTGGATTGTTCTTGTGGTAGAATATTAATTTTTATTTCCACAATAGTTTGCATATTGTCGCTTCATAATTATGTGGTAGGATTTGTGTTCAGGTGTATTTTCTTTTTCTTTTTCTTGTAACTTTTTTGAACTCTGTGTAGTCTAATCAAAAACAGGAGAGGTAATGATTGCTTACATTAAGTTTCCTTCAGGTTCTGTTATAGAGCATTGGGGATGCCTGTCCATATTGATTTTCTTTCAGATTGTTGGAATTATTTTGGAAAGTTCAATTTGATGCCAGCATATTGATACTTGACTGTTGTGGCTCGTTCAATAAAAGGAAAAAATGTTGCTTTTCCATAGTCATGAAGGGTTATGATGAAAAAAATGCAATCTAGATAATAATTTAGACGTTTTGCATTTGAGACATTGTGATTTTCCCTTGTATAATTTATATGAGTATTCCATTGCTAATAATTATTTTAAAATGTTTTACCTTCTTGCAACAATATAATCAAGAGTAATGATATTGCATTTGCATTACTATCTAATCCTGTCCTGCTCTAGTTTCACATCTGCTTATCTTGCACATTTCGGATTTATCTGAGATGATGATGGTCTTTGCTCATAGAGAAGATAATACTGATAAATTGTTGTAATCTCATCCTTCTCAAATTGAATGGATGACTAGCCTCCAGTAATGATGTGATACCTGTTTTTCCAGGATGAGTGCAAACATTTGCACCAGAGTATAAAATGTGGCCTCACTAAATGGCTAAAAGTGGTGAGTCTTACTTATACACTTTGGTCCATTCCTTAAGTTTGATTATGTGCGTTCTTACTCTGAAGAGATTTACTTGGTTTTAGGGTGAGATTCGGCAGAAAGCATCGGTTCTTCAGGCTGTGAAGATTCATGATGTGAGTTTCAGTCCTGGTATCTCATTACATTGATATGCTTGGGAGTACAGTGATAGATTTTGTGTTTCCACTTGGTTTATAACTAGTTATCGTCTTCTGAGTTTTACACCTCTTCTGAATCAGGGCCTCGAAGCAGATATTTTGCAGCTTAATCATCTTAGAGATCGATCTAATGAAGGAGACAAGAAAGAATATCCTTTTCTGTATAAGATTTCTGCTTATGCCTATTGTTTGAACTTTAGCCTAAGTTTTCCACTCATTTTTGTGAGTTCTGTTTACTGTCCTAAGGCCTAATGGTTTCAACGCATCTAAAAAAAATCAATCAGGGTTTTTTTCTACTAAATGAGTTGTATTGTTATTGAAGTGTACTGCCCATAACACTTAAAAACCAACCGGTACTTTTTGCTTGGTGTGTGATGTTGCTTGATGACTACTTTAACATCTACCGTATATCTTTCTAATTGCTTATATGTTGCAGTGGACAAAAATGTATTTGCTACTATTGTCTCCTGTGCAACCATGGCAGTTGCGGTTAAAATCTTTTTCTTGCAATGAGTAGACTGTTGGATATGCTATTTGTTTTTAATTGCTTAGTTAATTGTGTTAATTGATTGCAATTGTCATGTTCTCAATATTTCCTATGTAGCTATTAATTTTGACATTCAATGCATATGGATCTGTTCCTTGACTGTTGCACGCCTAGAAAGTGTGTAGAGAGATTGGAGCTTCTGAATTCACCTAATGAGCCCAAAACCAGGCTGCTTGAAAGTCCCATTGTACATGCCAATCTACAAATGAATCCACTTTATGAATCTGAAGAAGATGCAGGAGAAGCTAATGGAATGGAAAAAGGTTTTTATCGATGAGTTGCTAATAGAGAAACTTTTGTTCTAATTATCTCTGCTTGAAGTTTTAGTTTGAGAAAAGTTTGTTGGTAAACATTACTGTGTATGCAGGTAACTATTCAAGATTGAGAAACAGTGGTAGCAATAAAAAGGGATTGGATGTCAACTCTTCTCTGAGAGCCCTTGATGTCTTGAGTGAGGTAGGAATTATGGAACAGAGAAATTTAGCTGCTGCTTGTGATCAGACCAAGAATTTATGCAAAAAAATTGATGTGGATAGAGATAGTAACACCTGGGCTCGTGAGAAAGTGAATGACTCTGTACAAATTCAGGGACGAGAAGCTCTAAGCCTTAACATTCAGACTTTTCCAGATAGTCAAATGGGCCCTACTGGTTCTCCGACTGCCTATTGTAGTAGTCAAACAGTTGAACAAGCTGAACAATCTTCAGATGTTGTGTCAGCAGTTTTGCCATCCGTTTCAACTGCAGGAGAGCTATTCACTAATGATCGTGAGATAGATGAACTGTGGCAATATCAGGATTCGAGTGGAAAAATTGAAGGCCCATTTCATATGATGCAATTGCGCACATGGAACGTAAGAGGGCATTTTCCTGCTGATCTTAGAGTTTGGAGGATAAATGAGAAGCAGAGTGATTCTATCCTTTTGACTGATGCATTGACTGGAAAGTTCCATGAACAATCCCAGTTGCCACACGATAACTTTTTATTGCTTCAGGGAGTAGCAGCTGCTATGGATGACATGGATAAAAAGTGTGAGCTTCGGTTGGGTCCAAAAAGTTTTGCTACTTTGGTAGACAATAATAGCACTGATTCCAGCAGGAAGGCTGCGCAAAATGATCCTAGTGTCCAATGCAAAGATAATAATCAAGTTGTGAGGAGCGATGGATATGCCTCTCATTCTTCTAGTTGGACTACAGCTATGAGTGTTGCTGTTGGTGGTGATGGACGGGCTCAAATGTCAGTTCAAGGCCGTGAGCTGCCAAGAGGTGGTAGCTCTTTTGCTGATAAGGCCCAAGTGTGTAGTTCTTTCATCTCATCATCATCTTCTGTGAAGCTTCCAGAAACTTCTGTTCTTTGTCTTAAGGAAGGTCACGAAAATGAAAATTGGTGTTCTGGAATCAATCTAAATGATAATTCATACAAGAGTGGTGCTACTGGAGAAAGTGATGAGAAGCAAGCTGATAGTGAGGGTCATTCAAGTCAATCTTCTGGATGCAACTGGAGACCGACACGAAGAGACGATTTGTCAAACCGATGTGATTCCAACTCTGGTCTTGTTTCTGTTGTGAATCCTATTGGAAGATCCAAGCGGAATCAGGAAATTGGCTTTACTGATTTGCCCATCTCAACCACAAAGCAGACACATTCAAATGTAAAAAATGAGGTTCCAGAGGAAAAACCATCTATTTGTTCAAATGCTCCAGTCCTGGAATCAGGACCCGGCTGGAGTACTAATTCCAGTTTGGTGATAGTTAGAGCACAACTCCCTGAAGTAGCTGGTGAATGGGGTGGTTATTCTTCTGCTCCTACCAAAGAATGGGACTCAAATCTTGCAGGTATATCTTCATTGAAACCAACTGAAGGAACTACTGATCATGCTGCTACACCTACTTCAGGGTGTGGTCACCTCACACATACTTCCCCAGCAAACCTAGCAGTTGATACCACCGGTTGGCAGTCACTGGTTCCAGAGTCCAACGAGTTCTCTTTAGTTGATGAATCTGTTTCAGATCTTTTGGCTGAAGTTGAAGCAATGGAGTCTCTTGGTGGCATGTCTTCTCCTACTTCAAAAATGAGATGTGAGGAACTGACACATGATTCTGACGATGATTGCTTTAGTCCTGTTGGGAGATTTAGCCCAGCCCCTGATCCTGGAAAAAGTGATGCATTTAGCTCCACTGGAGACATGCAGGTGCCTTCTCGGATGACTGCAACTGATGAGCCACTCAGTCTTAAGCTATCCAACGTGCCTTCACATAACACTGTAACGGATGAATGCATTCGAGTATCGCAAATGCCATCTAAGTTGTCAGGAAATGGTCAACCACTTAAGCTATCTCATGTACCTCACTGCAATGTGATCGGTGAGCCAATTTGTGCATCTGAAATGCCATCTCGTTCACCTTTGATTGATGAACTGTGTCAGTCTGCAAAAATATCTTCCCATTCGTCTGTAACAGATAAATGTCTCGATGTGTCTCAAAAATCATCTGAGGCAAGTTTACAAGATGAACCACACCCAATTTTGCGGGCTGGAAGGATTGATCCTCAGAAGACCTATAGAGGACAGTCTTCTAGAATAGCTGAAGTGGGAAGAGATGCAAAGCTTGGTGATGTTCTAGTTAAGAAATGGGATGCAGGCATAGAAATACAGCCTCTTCCACCATCAATAGGTAACCAAGAGGGCACAGTTTCAGCAATCCAGCCACCCGCATCTTGTGCTGTTAGCCAGTGGCAAGCAGGGCCTGATTTCAACCGGAGCAGTTTCAAAGGAAGTGCCAATCTAAGCCTGGGTGGGGTTTATCAAGGAGATAAGAACATGGACTGGGGAGCTGGTGACAGGGCAGCTCATCAACAGCCTGTTAACACGAATGCAACCAACTCTACGGGGAATATAAGTGGATGGGGAAGCCAACCCTGGCATGCTGAGGATAGATATGGAGGTGGAAGAGAGCATCGAAGTTATCACCAAGGAAGAGATTCAGGATATAGGAGGGATAGGTCTTCGTGGAACAGGCAGCCATTTTCTGGTGTTTTTGGAAATGGTAGTGGTCCTTTCAGGCCTCCACCCAGAGGGCAGCGAGTGTGTAAATTCTATGAGAACGGGAACTGCAAGAAGGGAGCATTATGTAGTTATTGGCATCCGGGAAGTTAGAGGTCCATTTTCCGGCCACATTTGGGGTGCATGTCATTCTGTAATTAATCATTCGTATGGGGAAATTTGCCCTTTGTGAATGTTCACTGAAAAGTAGCATCACACATAACTATTCTTTCGTGGTTCATATATATAGCTCATAAAAGTTCTGCATTGGGATAATTGAAAAGATAAATGCAAGGATAATTTCTCTTAGATACATATACGAATTGAGGCATTTGGTGAACATGACCTATTCCAACCTGATCAATTTATATTGTCGAAAATGCCCCGTGTTTTACCATTTTCTCACTGTTTTTTAACGAGAACCAAGCCCTGATAGAAAATTGCTGCAAAATGTGCTGAATTACATTTAAGTCGTGTTTGACACTGGCAGTCTAACCGGTTGGGCTTGAAGTGGAACTATTTTCCTTGAAATGAAAATTGTACATATGTTAAAAGGATAAAAGTCAGTTTTTTTGTGTGTGTGTGTGTGGTTTAACTCATTCCCTAACCTTGAAAAATATTGACTTTTTGTTATTTTTTAAAACATTTAAGTAATTAATAAGAAAATTCACGTGACATATAATAAGGGACCAAAAAGAAATTTAATATCCCACTAAAAATTAAAATGCAAAATACTTGAAATATTTTGGGAAATTAGGGATAACATTACCACCTCTTCTTTGCTTGTCCGCTTGATTTCTTCTGTTTCTTCTCGTCTCCACTCGGCTTCACGTTGCCTACTCGGTTGCTTGTCTGCATCTCTGCTTAATGTCAACTTATCTGGCTTCATATTGTCTGTTGCTCATTCTATTGTTGCTTGTCCAGCTGTGTTCAGGGTTGGAGATTTTATTAAAACGATTAGAGTCACGCTTTTTTGTGTTATGTGCGTTGTTTAAACAGTATTGAGTTTTTATTAAGACAATTACATTACATTGCTTGGATGGATAAGAGTTCGAGTTACAATTTTTTTACATTCTTTATGTTGTTTAACTTCCTTTACTATAAGTTTCTTACCAATTTTGCCTAGTTATAGTCCTTATCTAGATCTCATACTTTTCCGTATTCTTTTCCTGTTTAACTTATTTTACTATAATAACATCTAATCTGGAGATATTATTATTGAATATACGGCATTAGAATATGAAATGAAATTTTATTTAGTTGTTAATAATTAAATATAATTTGTACAACTGTGTACCATTCTATTGATCAGAGTCGTTCTTACCGTTTTATAGGTACTTAGCAAAGTAAAAAGAAGGACCACAATAAATCGGCAATATACAAATATGTAAATTTTAAAAGCATTTTTATTATTAAAATTTAATATTCATACATAAGTAACTCAATTTATAAGTTTACGTAGTTAACAATAGCATCTTACAAATGGTAGCAACAATAAAATCACAAAAAATAGTAGCAGTAATAACAAAATAGCAGTAATAGCAATCACAACAATATTATATTGTAAACCACTAAGAGAGTTGCACTAACAAGCACAAAGATGATCGTGATTTATGAAAAATAATTTCTTTGTACATTTTTAGGTGTAAAATCATTAATAATAGTATCAAGATCAATATTATCTAACTTATCCTTCTTGATATATAAAATAACTAAATTATTCAACCTTTCTTGTAGCATTGATGATTTTAACTTTAAAAATTTTCTCTCAGCTGAGGTTACAATTCAAGTATACTCAATAGAATTCAATAAACAATTGAAACATTTGGATTATAATCTGCAATTTTAACAAATTCTAAAATTTCAAATGATGACATTAACTCTAAAAGAATCCTCATCTGATTATATTTCTATATCATAATCATTTTCATCAAATTGTCTTTTCCTAATAATACAAAGTCTAGTTGGAAATGTAGGCTTTACATTCATCTCAAGTGCAAGAATTTTGACCATATTCATACCGGAGGTAATTCGTCTCTATATTTTTCAAAAAATATCATCACACCTTCTAATTGCTCTATGGTAGCATTAATCCACATAGATTTATACTACAACTTTTTACTCATCATGCTAATAGTGAATAAAATATCACACCAAATAGTCATTATGTTAGTACTATTAATAAATGCTTTTAATTTAGTATAAGGTGCTTAATTTAGAAATTATTAATAGTAGGAGAATCTAATTATGACATTGTCAAAATCATTATTAGTTAATTATCCATATAGTTTTATATGATTTCTAATACTACAAGTGTATCTAAAATAATAATGAATATTAACTAATCTTAAAATAAAAAATATTTCCATGTTAATGGGTATAAATTATAATTATAGACAAATTCAAGATCTATGGAAAAATTTCTCTTATATAATATTATCAATTTATATAAATACCCAATATTCTTTATACATCATTTCCGTTTTTACATAAAATTAAAATATTTAATTCATTTTTGTCAATTTCGTTTATCATAAATTAATATCAAAACATCATATTAGACAATAGAATTGGTTTCGAAAATTTCTCAATTTTTTCCTTTTATTATTAATGATTTTTTAATTAAGCCTTTCAAACTAAAGATGAGGAGTGATTGTAAGAGCTATGTGGGGTGATAGTAAATGCAACATTATGAGACTCACAATATCATTTAATATTAATGAACTAATTTAAAATGCTAATATAATGTCCACATGAATGACAAATCGGTTCCCAAAAGCCTTTTTGGGAAGTGATTCAGCTAACAACTTAATATTCATTCTTTTAACGTTTTCTTTTGTAGCTAAGTGAACTAAACTAAAGCATGTAAAACAAGAAGAAACAAAGGCTTTGCATGAAACAAGAATTATTAATTTTTATAAAAAAGAATTTTTTCATTATAATTAAAACATGGAATAATAGTAATGCTCTAAATTCATTATAAAACTTAATTAATAAGAGGTTTATTATTTCCACATAAACATTGTTAAACATCGCATGTATAAGAAAACGTTGTTAGAGGAGACAAATTAATTATAATATATTGAAGTATTTAGTAAGATGAAAAATACATAGAAAAAGTGGAAACTTTACCTTGAAATTATAACTCAAAAGTCAGAACCATGAAAATTTTTTCTTGTTAATTCTTGAGTTGAAGTATCTTAGATTTATATGTTGATGGAAATACAAAATTAGAGGGTTAAAAATACAGCCAAATGCTTAAAAGAAATTTACAAACTCATAAAGTTAATGTTAAATTTGGAAGCTGAAAAGTTAACTTCCTTTTTTTAACATTACTATCGCTACCTAAGAAAAAGAGACTATCTCTTCCACCTCTCAGCCATTAATTAGGATTTTATTAGCAGAAAATTACAAGAAAGATGGCCTTCAATGTTGCTTTACGAGGGTGGGTCTGGTTAGGTGCCCTTGTTGCCCTTGTCCAAGGCTAGGACTGAAGTTATATAATGTTTGTTCCATTAATATACACACTACTGATTCTTAGCCTTTAAAATTTCTTAACCTTTTGCTTATGAATTTAACAATATCAGTGGTCTAATAACTTAATATGGAAGCTTTAAATTATATTATAGTGGCTACTTTAAGTCAAATCCTAAGTTGACTTATGAGGGAGGGTCATCATGTTATAATGATAAAGTTAACCTTGATTTTGTCATTTACAGGCAAATTTGTGATATGGGAAACAAACTTGGATACCAACAAATTGATATGGCCTATTTTAGAGGACCATGATTTATATTCAATAAGTTATAAAGACTTATTTTAGGTTAATAAACCATTTGAAAATATATGGGACAATTGAGTTGCATGTTACACATAAGCTTGACATTTTAATTTTGGCTCTAAAAGTTTTAGCTTTAATAAAATTTGTGTCTGATTAGGATATTCATCCCAGTACTAATGTGAGGCTTGATAGTGATGTTCAATCTGATGAAGATATTGTGCCCAATAAGGATATTTAGTATGATAGGAATGTTTAGTTTAATAAAGATATTAAGCTTGACATCAATACGGAGCCCAAAGGAGATTTGATGCCTGAGCATGGTTTTGATAATTATAATCTAGTTGATGGAGTTTCTTTATTTGATATGTTAATTCTAGATGGCCACCAACCAAAGGAGATTGACTCTATTAACCATACTAGTTTTCTTGACAATGAAGAGTACCTTAGTGGAGAGGAGTTTGTGAAGGCAATTAGAAGGTAAGGTAGAAGTGTTCAACATGAAGTAGGTAGTGGAACATCAAAATGGGCTTGACAATGCGAGATAAATTAAGGATTATGTTGTCGAGTATTTAATAACTTCAAGATCTAATTTCAAATGGAAAGAAAGTGAATCTAAGAGGATTAGAGTGGGATGCAATGAAGGATGCAAGTGGCAATTATGTGCAACATATGATAGGAATAGTAAATATTTCAAATTCAAGAGATAGTGTATACATGTTTCACAACCAACATACCTTAAATGGTATCATCCAAGTTTTTGAGTAGGCACTTTAAAGACATAATTTTAAAGAAGTTTAGCTTAACCACAAGAAAGATGATTGAAGAATGCAGGGAGAAATTGAATATATTTATGAATTCAAGTGTATATAAAGCTGCCAAAAGGTAGTTAATGAAGGACAGAGCATTAGACTATGCTTATGAATATATCATGCTTTATGGTTATATCAATGAGTCAATCAGCAATCTTGGTTCAACAATAAAAATACAATTGTCAAGGAATCAGGATACATCATTGTTGCAATTTAAAAGGTTATATATTCATTTTGTAGTAATGAAAGCTGAAACACTTGAGCCCATACTTGGAATAGATGGTTGTTTTTTAAAGATTGAATTTCAAGGGTAATTTCAAGGGTAACTAATTAATGCATTTAAAAGGGATGGAGATGGATGGGATTTTGTGGAAGTGAAAAATACTAATTCATAGATTTGGTTCATACTACTACTAAGAGACGAATATGGAGTAGAGTCATCATAATATTTGACTTGAAAAAGGTACATACATTTTTTGTTTGCTATTTGATATAATATTACCTTGTTATATGTTTTTCATATATCTAATATACATGCTTGTTTTGATTGATTTGTGTATATAGGGATTAATCAAAGTTGTTAACACTAACTAATGTACGTCATAGAATAAATGTCAGACATATTTATCATAATTGAAATATATATAAGAGTAGAAAAGACTTAAGGAGATAATTACGTGCAGGTGCATATTCAACATATGTTAAAGATTTCAATAAGCAACTAAAGAGGTTGGACAAAATAAGATTACTTCTTTGCGAGCTTGATTATCCCTAAACTCAATGTGAGTTTTTTTTTTAAATTTTGACTTGCTCCCCTATCGTTATGATCGAATGAGAATGGATAAAAGGCTAGTTAAATATCTAAAGGAGACTTGGGTTATATCAATTAATAAGTTCAAGTGTCCAACAGTTGAAAATAACACGAGTGAGACCTTTAACAAATGGATACTACTAGCAAGGGATAGACTAGTGATTAGTATGTTAAAGAACATCATGACAATAATTATAAAAAGACATGATGAAAGGAGGGCATATTTGTACAAATGGAAGTTATATATTGCACAATTGTCAAAACGATGGAAAAAAAATAAGGAGGCAATGCAATGGAGGATCATGTGGAATGGAGATGGAGCCTATAAGGTGAGTAAAGAAGATGGGAAATACGTTGTCAGACTAGAAAGAGATAATTGTTATAGTTGGAGCATGGGAAATATGTGGTTATTCATGCAAATACGCTATTAGTGCAATCAATCACTCTAAAAAAAGTCATGAGATATTTGTCAATGACTACTACAAAAAGAACATATTTCTAAATGTCTACAAATTAAGTGTTGTAGCCTATTTGGACTTAAGCTCAATAGATTCTTCCACCAAATAAAAGAATAATGTCAGGAAGATCGAAAAATGTAAGAAAAAGAGATAATAATGAACCAACAAAGGTGCCTAGTGCAAGCAAAATGTCACAAAATGGTCAAGTACATAAATGTAAAAAATGTGGAATTTCTAGGCATAATAACAGAAGGTGTAATATAATAAGACCTAATAAACAACATGCAAATATAAGTAACTACTAGTTCAACATTTTTTTGATTAGTTTTCAACGTTAACATTATGCATATTATCTTGTAGGTCTTAACGACTTCAACAAAGTGGTTTATAATTGGAGAAGGATTAGTAAGACTAACATCAATTGAGACCCGTTCATAGGTAAATTTGTATCAAGTAGAAATTTTTAATAAATTATGGTTTTGTAAAATATGCTACTCATTTTACAATTTTTTTAGTAAATTGGTATTGAAAGCAGCAACTCAATTAATCGGGAACGAATATCTAATCAATAAAGCATAAATATAAGTTTAACAAGTACTTAAATACTTCAAATCATTGTCACTAATAAAAGGGTCAACATGTGCTTAATCTACATGACATTCACAAGTTATTTCATAGGTTGCTGATCCTACCAAAAATACTAAATAAAAATTTGTACATAAAGCCTAAGATCTTTTAAGTTGTCTTTTGAACCAAGAGCTATTATGTTTAAAGGTAAATCCAGCATCTTATTAAGACAATTACAAGCTACAATAATTAAGAGGAGAGTAATGATTGGGAGAAGTGGCTAGCAAGTTGATCAACCAAACATTTAAACATGTTTATTTTGTAATTTATGTTAGGTTTATTTTGTAAACCACGTGAAATAACAAATTTATTTTATATGTTGGCAATTGATGATTGCTATATTATTATGTATATAGTCCTGATATAGTGTGATGAAACTTATTCCATCTTGCCAAGGTTATAACAAAAGAGGTCCTTCTCTATCGAATATGAAATCAACCTTTTGATTCAAGATATGAAAAAGATGAGGTTTGACAAGAAATATGGTCCTTGCCTATTTACTATTTAAAATCACAAAATTTCCCATCTACCTATTTACTATTTAAAAGCATAAAATTTCCAATTTATGACATACTTTATAAGTAAGGTATGTTGCCTACTTCTATTTGTCCATTTTCAAATTATAAAAAGAAGTTCTATAACCTAATAATAACCGCTCAAAAAATTTTGAACAATAAATCCTGTAAATTTTGAACATTTTGTCAAATTTTGGCTAAGAATTTCTATAAAACTCTATAATAATCACTTGATAGCCTTATACAATAAAGTAAAATTTGAATAAATCCATACATTCTTTTACTTTATTTTCATCTTAATGATTGAATAATTCCATAAAATTAAGTTCGTAAATGTGTAGATTGTTTATACAATAAACTTGATCTACATCATAAAATAGAGATACATTTTCACTATACAAAACTCACTTCTTACCAAGTATCTAACTTATTTGAGTAACACAAAAACACAAAAGAGAAGTAGAAAGAGGGCTGGAAAATGATAGTTCAAGGAAGTGATATACACCTAATAGTTGAACATAGATAAAAGAGCTACCAATGTTGACTTATAAGGATAAGAAACAAAGAGACAAGAGCATAATGCAAAAAGGAAGAACCCAAAAAACAGACAAGAAGCTTCCCTATAGACTATATCCTTAGAATGACAAACAATGATGGCTCCTCTTCTATAAAACTCATCTCTCAATACCCTAATTTGGTAAAAGGAGGACGTCTTAAATGTTAGAGAAGTGCTCCAAAGGCAATCACCTTTAGCACTTATTGTACAAATCATTTTATGATTAATAAAGGTATTTTTCATTATTTCGATGTTC
>JANIPM010000231.1:53054102-53065428 GCA_027478405.1 Erythroxylum cassinoides
TTAGAACTCATGAGGGCCACTATGAGTTTCTTGTAATGCCTTTTGGCTTGTCAAATGCCCCGGCAACCTTTCAAGCTGCCATGAACACAATTTTTAGACCTTATTTACGTAAATTTGTCACGGTTTTTTTATGACATATTGGTTTTTAGCAGGAGTTTGTCGGAGCATGTGTAGCATCTTTGGCTGGTCCTCCACACCCTTCAACAACATCAGTTTATTGCTAAATTTTCGAAATGTGTTTTTGGTGCTACAAGTATCTACTACCTTGGCCATATAGTCGACCATGAAGCGCTCAAACCTGATCCGAACAAAATTCAGGCCATGGGTTCCTGGCCTCTCCCCCAAACCATTAAAGACTTGCGTGGCTTCTTGGGGCTTACTGGTTACTACCGCCGCTTCATTAAAGCCTACGCCGTTATTGCCGCCCCCTCACGAATTTGTTGAAGCTTAACTCTTTTGTGTGGACGGACGCCGCTACTGTTGCCTTCAACCACCTGAAATCTACCATGTGCTCTGCTCCGGTCTTATCCTTCCTAATTTTGATCAGGTTTTTGCGGTGGAAACGGATGCGTCAATGATTGGGATTGGCGCGGTCTTAAGCCAAAATAAACATCCTATCGCTTTCTTCAGTAAGAAGCTCGGTCCTCGCTTGAGTAAGAGCTTTGCCTACTCCAGAGAGCTCTACGTCATCGTCCAAGCCGTCTTGAAGTGGCGCCGGTACCTTTTAGGGCGACGCTTCCTTATTTATACTGACCATCGGAGCCTCAAGGACTTAATGCAGCAGGTTATTCAAACACCAGAGCAGCAGTATTACCTGAGCAAGCTCTTAGGATTTGATTATGCAATTCTTTATCACCCAGGTAAGGAAAATTGCCCTGCCGATATTCTATCACGCTCCTCCGCGGCAGTGCTCCTTTTGGAGGCCAGGCAGATTCTCAATATTGTCGACAACATCTGTAAGGAAAATCAGACATGTTCGAAGCTTCAGGAACTGCATAATGCTCACAGTCTTGGGCATCTTCCTGCCGACTATTAGATTGTCAATGGCATTGTGTTATTCAAGGGCAAACTCCTCTTGGCCTCGGCTTCTCCCCTTCTTCAAACCCTCCTCCATGAGTTCCACACTACCAAACTCGGTGGGTATGCAGATATCTTAAAAACTTACGTGCTAATTAGTCAAAATTTTTGGTGGCCTAAGCTTCGCAGGGATGTCGCTGAATTTGTTAAACAATGCCACACTTGCCAGCAAGTAAAATATTGCACTACTCTATCGGCGGGTCTTTTGCAACCCTTGCCCACCCCTAGTCATGTGTGGGAGGACTTAACCATAGATTTCATTACGTCGTTACCTCCGACCAAAGGGTTATCTGTCATTATGGTCGTTATCGATTGACTTACAAAATTCGCTCATTTCGCTGCCCTTCCTCGTTCCTTTACTGCTACGACAGTGGCTGAGAAATTTGTCGATTTAATTGTTCACCTTTGTGAGTTTCCGCTCTCCATCGCCACTGATCGCGACCCAATTTTTGTCAACCAATTTTGGACCAAACTATTTGCTCTCAGTGGCACTACGTTGCAACGCTCCACCGCCTACCACCCTCAAACGGATGGTCAGTCGGAGGTTGTCAACCGTACGCTCCAACAGTACCTCCGTTGTTTTGTGCATGAATTTCCCCACAAATGGTTGCAGTATTTACTGTGGGCCAAATTCTAGTATAACGCCAGCTACCATACTTCCATCGGCATGTCACCATTTCGAGCTCTGTATGGTCACGAGGCACAACATATGCCCATCTATCTCCCGGGCACCACTAACATTGAATCCTTAGACACTCAATTGCAGCACCGCAATGAGCTCCTCAAGTTTCTCAAACATCAATTGGATAACGCTCGTAACAAGATGAAACAACAGGCTGATAGACACCGCCAGGACACCCACTTTGCCGCAAGTGATTTGGTCCTAGTCAAGTTACAACCTTATCGCCAGCATTCCCTCTCTTCGTACCACCATCAAAAGTTGGGTCTCCGATATTTCGGTCCTTACCGAGTGGCTCGCGCCATCAATCCTGTTGCTTATGCATTGGAGTTACCTGCTGGCACTCGCATTCACAATGTCTTCCATGTCTCACTGCTCAAGCGATTCCATGGCCAGCAGCCTACAGGCGTCACCGCCATACCACAGTTGACTGTCAACAATCATCCTGTGTTGGAACCTTTGGCTATCGTCGGCAGTCACCTTCATCAGCTTCCTACTGGTCAACAGACGAAACAAATTTTGGTTCAGTGGGCCGGCTTGCCCCCGAATCCTCTACCTGGGAAGATTTGCTCTAGTTCACGAAGGACTTTCCTGAATTGGACCTTGAGGGCAAGGTCCGTTTCGAGGACGGGAGTAATGTTGCAATTCTGAAGGCCCCAGAGGAGCCCAATACGCAAGCGGCCAGTAATGAGCTAACTCCAGAAGAGCACGAAGGGCCCAACGAGCAGGCAGACACTAATGCAAGCTCAGATCTAACAAACGGAGACAACAAAAGGGAGGCATCCACCGAAGATAGCCTCATCCCTCTGAGGCGCAATACGCGAGTCAGACAAGTACCAGCCAAGCTCAAGGATTAACAACAGAAGCACGTGAGTGAGTGGTTATAGTAAGAGAATAACAGTTTGTACAGCTATGTATAGCTGAAAGAGTGAGAACATACGATTATATTAGATCCTGTAATGGACAAAAGAAGATATGAAATGAAAAAGAAAGTTATAGCTTAGTATCTCCTTCCTTTCCCGAATTCCTCTCTGCACATCCCTCTTATCACAGACCAATTAGATTTCAAATTCAAGAGAAAACATTATTAAAAGTAACATCTTCTCTCAATATTACTTGAAAATTTGAAGAGTTATGGAATAGAAGAGGAGGCATTGGTGTTATTCTTATTAGGATGCAAAGAAGAGGAGGTTTTGGTAACCAGTGGTGTAATCACTGAGTTATAGAGAATGGAAAGCGCTAGTAGCAATAGTGGTAGGTTGGGTTATAGAGAATAGGAGGTAGTGATGGAGGCTACAAAGAAACCAAAGGTAGTGGTGGCAGTGATGGGGCATTGGATTATAGAGAATAGGGAGTAGTGACGAAGAATATAGAGAAATGGGTGTTAGCAGGTTTAGGATTGTAGAGAAAAGTGTCATCTAAGAAGAAACAAATCAAAATCTTTATTTTTTAATTTTTTTCCTTTAGTAACCTAACATGTGTTGGTTTATGGCCTAAAGCCAATCAACTGTTTATTGTTTAGTAATATAAATATTTAAAGATATTCTTTATCTTATATATATTTAAATGTATATGATAAAATTCATATAATAAATGTACACGATAAATTAAATTATGATGAGATCATAATTATAAAATTTATTTTATATTTTTTATTATCCCTAAATTATTCCTAATCATTGTTTTATTGAGAATGAGCATTAATAAAACATAAAAATGTTTCTTCCTTATGAAGGAAGTGGACGATCTTATATGCTAAAGTACTGAGATACTTAAACAAATATGTTGGTACTTATTAGAGAATAAGTTTACTGAATTGACCTCATATGAGAGTTTAATTTAGAACATTACTTATATGTCTATGAAAATTATCATCATGAGTGATCCTTTGACTTGAGATCTCCAAAATATCTCATGTAGGGATTGTTGTACTTTGATATTACTTATGAACTATTTTATCCAAGGGTAGCTCAATCAGTAGTCATTGGATATGGCATGAACTATATGCAGATAGTTAACTGGTTAATATAAGATTCAATATCGTAAAGTTATTTAGGACATTGTTCTAAATCAATATTGACTTGGAAAATCTCTGCCTAAAGTGGAAAGACACTTTGTAAATAGTTTACAAATATCATTAATAGAATCAATTGCTAATGGAAAAGAAATAACATGATTGGGCTTAAATAAGGTAGACATTATTTTCATACTTTATGTCTAATTGGAACATTGTATGATGAAAGGATTGAATTATACAAGAAAAATCATGCACAAAAAGGTTAGTCAAAATTATTTTAACTTTTCTAAATATTTGGGTGATTAGGATGTGTTGCTATACGCGAATCATAATATATGGATATAAATTATTTAATTAAAGAATTAAAGATAAATTAAAGAAGTTTAATTTATCTAATCCTGAATATAATTTAAAGTTATAATTTATATCTAATGACAACATATTTGGAAACTTAATGAGTCACATACAAAGAACAAGTTAAAGAGAAAAAACGTGTTTTAATCAAGTTGGATTTGATTGTAAAGTTTGAGAAACTTTATGATTAAATATGAGATAGTTAATAAATAAGGATCAATATAAGATATTTGATCTTATTTAGGCACAATTGATGTTTAACTAGAATTAGTTGTAATTCCAGTTAAAGTTTAATTTAAATTAGGATGTTATTTCAATTAAATTACTAAAATGTCTAAAACTTATTATAAATAAGCATAGGCTTTAAAGAAGCTAGTACTTCTTACTCAACCCTCTCTATAATAATTTTAAAATTCTCTCAACTTGCTATGTGGATACTGTTATTGGTTGGATACTTGTACATATATGATGATTGAGATGAGCCAATTTCAGAAATGATTCGAGGGAAACAATAAGAAAATAATTGAACTTCATAATAAGGTAAGAATTTTGATTCATGCTTTATTATATTTTATATATTAATCATATTATAGAATTTAAGTGATCTTAACTTTTGAAAAATTAAACAAAAAAATTGCGTATTTATTCAGTTGTATATAAGATTGGATCCTATTTAATTTTCCAATAATTGGTTCCATTATTGCCCTGTAGATGTGACATGTTAAATCGGTATGATATGTTAATAATATTAACTGCAAGGTTAATAACGAGTTGCTTTTGCAACAAATTGGAAGTCAAGCAATTTATTGTTACTTTTAGTAGTTTTAGTTAAAGTTAAATTCGATGGACCCAAGATGTTTGGCACATTATTAATGCATTCCCTGACTTTTAAAAACTATCAATAGCCTCTTATAGTTTTGGTTTTATAACATCTACCCACCTACCACAAACTTCCATTAAAATCTCCAACTACAAAGTCCAAAACGATGTCATTTTCAACACATGGAACTATATGACATCATTTTAAAGTCTACTAGCAGAAGTTGACGACATGGGGATTGATGTTATAAAACCAAAATTACAAGGGTGTTATTGATAGTTTTTAAAAGTCATATAGTACATTAATAATAAGTCAAACTATAGAGGTCCAACGAATTTAACCCTTTTGGTTATTATTGCAAAATTAGGTAAATTTTAAATTTTTATTATAATTTACTCTTTTGACTAATTGAATCTTATAAATTTTTAAAATTTTATAATTGAATCTTATAAATCACTGGACTCCCTAGTAGTTTAGCACATTATGAACTAATCTCTTGATTTTTAAAAACTATCAATAACCTCTCTATAATTTTAAAAATGATACATTATTGTTATATAAGATTGCTCATTTGTAATTAGAATATCACAGGTTTGAGTTACGGAAATAATCTTTTTGTAAAAAATACAAAGAAAAAGTTACAATGATGACTTTCTCACGATTCTCATAAAGCGAGGAGTCTTATGTACTAGGGTACATTATATTTATATATATGTAAAGTTCTTAACGACAACTTGAATGGTAGGAGGGATGAAAGATGCATTAACTAAAATACATGAGAGATATTTGATAGTTTTTTTAAATAATGGACTAATACGATAGTTTGTCAAACTCTACATGACGCTATGAATTTAACCTTTTTTATTATTTTCTAGAAAAAGTTTTTTTTTGGTAAATCAGAAGAATTATATAGAAAAGAAAAATATGTACAAAAAGGTCCAATTACAAGTGTTGTTGGAGACACAGCTAGCTAAAATAAGCAACCAGTCTCAATCAAGCCAAGACAAGAACACACCATACTAGGAGAACAGAAACAAGGAAGTAATACAGAAAACCAAAGCAACTATCAACCATGTGAAAGCCGAGCTAAAAAAACACACGCCCAGAAGAATCAAACCAAAGAGGCTAAGGGGAAAACTACTCACGGACATCCTGAGCACCTGAAAGGCCAAGGGAAGCCTGCCACCAAGTAGTGAGTGTGAAGAACCACCAGGGTGACTAGACCATTCATGGATTGATCAAAGAGACCCCGCATGCTACAACCTGGAAATATCTGAAAAAATAACCTACAAAAGAAGAATGAAATATCCTTAAAAAATTACCTCCTCTCAGTGTGTAGGCTGAGAAGTTCCCTAATGTAGGAGATCACATCGAGATATTCCTTTGCCTGTGCTTCATTCTTGAAGGTCCTAGCATTGCGTTCAGTCCATATATGGTAGACGGTAGTGGAAAGCAAAAGAGGGAAGTGAATGATAGTAGGAACACTAGTACCGAAAACAGAGTTATACCATGAAAGGATAGCTGAGAGATTTGAAGGGTTGATCGTGGGCAATTCGAATCGGGTGAGACAGTGTTCCCAAATTGTGTGAGAGAAAGGACAGGCAAAAAATAAGTGATCGATGGATTCATTAGCTGAGAGGCACAAGGAACAGTGATTAGGAGTATAAAGGTGCAGAAGTTTATCCCAGGTTTGAAGCTTATGAAGGAAAGCAAGCCATAAGATAAAGGAGCAACGAGGAGTACTATATTTGGATCAAACTAGTTTGTACTAAGGAACTACCGGTAGCTGGGGTTGCAAGAGTTGATAAGCTGACGCATTGGTATAGCGCTTGGTAGGGCTCGCTAACCATTCCAAGCGGTCAGGTATGGTGCAATTGGGTAAATAGACAGGAGGCTCGAGGTGTCTAAGGAGGTCCATGGAACCCTCAGCTTCAAGCATCATTAAGGATGACGTCAGAAATACGGGCTATGAATGGAAGCACCGAACCATTGATCTCTCTCGGAGTGGCCAATGTGCACAGAATGCCCCTCGGGTACCACGGATCCTGCTAGAAAAGAGTAGACATACCATTCCTAATCCTAAATCTTAATTGATAGCACAACTTGTCCCTAACTGATAAGATCTTCCTCCAACTCCACGAACTATTATAAGAAGGAACAGCACTCCAAAAATTAGTCCTACGCAGAATTATTGTATGAACCCACTTAATCCACAGAGTTTTCCAATATTCAAACAAATACTATATCCGTTTTCCTAAAAAAAACATAATTCCAAGTAGACAAGTGTTTGTTGTGATTTATTTCTTATTCTTATGAATGAATGAGAAAAGAAATGATGGGATACACACGCAAATTGCTGAAAGGACTTATTTCCTAACTTGCAGTCGCAAATCCGCAAACACGAAGACATGCAATCAGGACTCGCAACTCCCTTCTCATAGACTCTTTACTAAATTAAGACATTTCTGGAGGAACCAACAAAAGAAGCTTTGGGTTGATTTGAAGGATAGAAAGAATGAGCTACTATCCAAGATTGAAACTGACCGTTTAGCTAAGGGATAAATATGAAACTTAAACAGATTGCAGTGTTTGAGATTTAAGCATGTAGAGAAATAGTGTGCTTTGGATATGTACAATAGTGTGACAATGCAGTTTCTCATTCAGGGTTTTAAAAAATATTGTTCCGAAGAGGTGTCTGCTTCTTCTTCTTATTCTGTCCTCTAAATGGTAGAGGTGCATATTCCGCCGCTCTTTCATGAAAATATATGCACATAATTTGTAAGGTCAACCAACTTAGGCTATTTATATTATATAATTCATACAATACAGAGATTTTGGAACTCAAATCCAATTGTTTATCGTTCTCCTGTCTCATTTTCTGACAATGAAAGATGCCAATGGTTGGTGCACTGCCCATTTCTTGTACGTTTCCTGTCTAAATGCATACTCATCTCAGCCTCTCTCTCTACCTACAAAAGAGTACATTTGAGATTCTTAAATTCTAAGAGTTTTAGTTTTGAGCATTGGTTGGTCTTATTTAACAAGCTACTCCAAATTTTAGTCAATCGCATTTACGAGACAGAAATTGGATTAAAATATAATAGAAGCCAAAATTAGTGTAGTTGGCGTGTCTTGTAATTTAATAGCTAAACATAGATCAACACTGAATTATTAGACAAGAGTGAAACAAAAACGCAAAACGAGGCACACGGCAACTTCTGAGAAATGGGGAGGGCTTCATAATTCATAATTCATTCCATGGCTAGAAACTGTCCTCCTCATCTGTACATATCTTGTTCTAATGACAATAAAGATGAATTTGGCGATGGTGTGAAATTGCTCCATGCCAAATTACTGAAATCCAAATCCGAATAAACAAAGAAACGCGTCAAATCTCAGGATTTCTTTCATTCTTTCACTTCTGGCTTCCAAGATAATCGTTGTGGATATAGAAAGCTGGAGTTTTTCTTTCTGTAACAGCTAATGGCTGCTGCTGCTGCTGCTGCCGCGTCCTGTAGGCGGGCAAGTCAAATAGGAAGCTACTGTGGAGGGTCGTTGTTCGGTAGAAATGGAAATTTTGATTCTCGCGAAAAAGCTTCGTGTGACTTCTTGGCTTCGTTTTGTCCGCGCAGACCCATTTCTCAGCTTGTGAAATCCAATGAAAAGGGATTGCTTCTTGTTGATACTTTTGCCCTTGTAATCCATCATTCTTTTTCACCGTTTGGTTCTGTTTCGTTTCTTCTTCTTTTTTTTCTTTTATTGTCGAAGGTTAAATAATCTGCAGAGCTATGAACTTTCTGCTGCATGTGTTCAGGTGAAGAAATTGGAGGTAGTGGGCGTGCCATCTAAGCAAGCTGAGGCCATCACAGCTGCCGTTACTGGAGTTTTGGCCGACAGCCTGGTGAATATTGCTCATACCGTTGTTTCCAAGACAGAGATGGAGAAAGTAAGCATCTGTTTGTTAATTACAAGTCTGTTCAATCTTCGTTGTTCTGGAATGTGAACCATCCAAAATAAAAGAATAATGTTTTCCACGCGCAATTTTGTTTTGTTCTTAGAATGAAATGATTCAAGATACCAACTTGTCCAAATTCAAAACCGAAGTGCAAAGTCTGCAGGTAATTGATAGGTTCTTAACTCCGTCAATAGTGACGAGCTACCTTTTTGTCACTATAATTTTTGCAATTGTCAACACTTGTGACTAGATATACCTCAAATCATGTTGTTGGTTGGTCTGTAGCTACTCTGATATCCTTCTGAGTTCGATACTTTTTTAGTTCATAAATTACTCTGCTTTCTGCGTCTTTCCTTTAAGCATTCTGCCTGGTCACATGTATAATTCCTATCATTGAAAGCATAACTGCTAATGGATTTTTTAGGGTGAAGTTTCAGCGAAAACAGTCCCATAAATTGTTTTATATCTCGTCTCTCTATGTTTCTCATGCATTACTAACCCCCTTTGATGGTGTTCTTGTGCATTTGATATTTCAGTCCAAGGATCTTGTTGGAGTAGAAAGCTTTACTCTGCTTTATAATTTGGTCCTATTTAGTTACTTTATTTTTGGTACATTTTTTAGTTACTATACTACGAGGACGTTTTCCTTGCTCTAACACCGTCCAATCTAGTGTGAATTAAGCTATTATATTAGGCACTGGTTGACATTTTCCCAAGAATGTAGTTTCATGAAGAAGCGACATTTCTTAGAGAACTTTTATTGGGAAACTGTAACCCCGTTAATGTATTAAAGAATAAGAACGCATTTCAGTGCCTGAACAATCAAATCCCTTAGTTAAGAAAAACAACTGCTTTCAATTGATTGCAAAACTGGGGGATCTGACAATGAAGAAATTTTTTGTGCAAGGTTATTGGTCTGTCATTTTCTTAAGTCGTCTTCTTGGCCCCTCAATCTGTTACATTTTGATGTCATTGTTGCATAGCTGTTCTTGCGACCTGTAAAGTTCAATGCTTGGTTCTACAATGTCATTTGACAGAAGTATTAATACAGAACCGCCATTTATCATTGTTGCAACATGAGAATGAAAAGCTTCGAGATGATATTGAGAAGATGCGCAATGAATTGAGGTATGGAATTGTAGGTGATGTAATCTGGCAAATGAATTCTAGTTCATTCTCTAATGAACTTCATGATGGTTCTGTGAAGGCATGAATTTGACAAAGTCATTGCAGGGCAACAGTTGGATTTGAATCTTGAGAGGGGGTAAGGAAGCCTTAATTGAGCTACTTTCTTGTATTTGTGAATTAAATAATTGACATGTTCATGTAATTTTCAATCAATACAGGAGAATACAGGATCAAGTAGCAAACCAGAATTCTGAAACGTGTAACCTCACTAACAAGCTTGATAAGGTGAGAGCAATGGGTTTGCTGCATTAAAGTGTGGTTAACATATGCTGCATTCTGATGTTTTATATTTTTCTCTTGTGATACTAATTTCAGGAAATTCATGCTTTAAGGGCAGAATTCGAAGCAGCAAAATTCGATGTGATAAAGCACTGCATTGGTACTCTTATTTCCATCTCTGCCGTGGGTCTTGCCGTAATACGCATCTTGAAGTAATGATGTAGAAATGCAAATCAGAGGTCGACTGATCAAAGAGGCAAATGATAGCTATTTTTACTTGAAGCTATTATTTGCTCAAAAGATAACTGAAATGAGAAGTAGAAACATCTTGTTCCTTCATTTTGTTCATAACCCATTTGAAGGGGCATTTGATAGCTCTTTTTTTAAAGCTATTATTTGCTTGAAATTTTAGTAAAAGCAGTTCTTCTTTTCTGGAGTGTTTTGTATGTTAAGAATGTAGAACAATGTAAATTCACCCATTTGTTGTATGTTCAGTGTACGTTTACCCCTGTCAATGTGTTTTTCTTATTAATTTGGCAAAAATAGCAATTTAACCATAATGGTTGCACTAAAATCTGAGTTAAACTTTACCGTTTCAGCGCGTTCATTTTGAACGACAACTTTTGGAGAATGTTCAAAATAGCCCCCTGATGGAGGCTGAAATCACTTACTAATTTTGTTGCCAACTTATTTGAAGTTCAAGTGATGTTTCCATATCTTCAGGCTTTGAGTGGTGATAAGGGAAGAAGCGGACCGAATAGTTGCCTGATGAATATTTTCAACATAATTAGACTACTCAGTCTAATAATTTAACTGTAGAATTAGTTAGTACTTCGACTAGACTTGGATGTTTATGTCAAAGCAGTCGGCAAGTTAGTAGAGGTCAAAATCAGTGTCTTAGGAAAGGCCTTCCGCTTTTATTGTATGTTATCCCTATCCCTAAGGCTCTGTTTGTTTCGAGGGTTAGGGATGGAATGGAATGGAACGTAATACACTTCCATCGTTTGTTTGAAGGTT
>JANIPM010000231.1:53088610-53099978 GCA_027478405.1 Erythroxylum cassinoides
GATGCAAAATTTAAAAAAGTCAAGTAGTATGCAACCTTACCTTTAACTAATAAAGAGGATGTTTCTAAAATGTGTCCATATATATATACATATACATATATATATATATACCTTTCCTAACACTAAAAATTAGTATACACATATCTAAAAATAGACAATTTTTTTTTAAAAAAACTTAATATATTCAATAAATTGCACCTACCAAATAAAGTTGTGTAACAAGCAAAAAAAATAACAAGGATAACTATTTTCCTTCCTTTGATCAAAGTAATTTTTCTTGTACATAGTTTATTTGAGCATTCTCAAACAAAGTTAAAAAAATTAAAAAGTAAACATGGTATGAGGTGATTAAAACCTCTACATAAATCATAAATAAAAACAAAAAATAATAATATGAACAGAGAGGCAAATTCTACTACATTCCATGTTCATATTCACATACTGTGCCGTTTAAAAGAACAAAGTCCCATGCAAATTCACGGGTCAAAGCTCCACCACCGCCAACGTCTCAGAGAGGACACACTACGCGCTTGCTCGCAACAGCTACAAGTCGGGTCGCTCTCGGCGCAGTGAGTCCAAAAACATCGCTCATGTCTAGCTCACTCGGCTTCATGCCGTCCGGCAACTCCCAGGTGAAAGAGTGAAGCAGATGAGCAACAGCCAAGTCAAGAGCGTAGAGACCAAGCTGCATTCCGGGGCACGATCGGCGACCAGACCCAAACGGTATGAACTCAAAGTTGCCACCTTTGAAGTCCGGCATGCCTTCCTTCAAGAACCTCGCTGGTCGGAAAGTTTCAGGGTCTTCCCACGAGCTATTGTCTCTCCCTATAGCCCACGCGTTGATCATGACCCGGGACTTCTTGGGAATATAGTATCCGGCAACCTCTGCGTCCTGCGCAGTCTCATGCAGGAGAAGAGGAATTGGTGGATGAAGTCTTAGAGTTTCTTTGAGTGTGCATTTGAGAAAAGTCAATTTGTCAAAGTCACTCTCCTCCACGCGCCGCTCTAGTCCGACGACATCCGCTAGCTCTTGCTGTACTCTTTTCATGTCTTCAGGACTCCTCATCAGCTCCGCCAGCGACCACTCTATGGCCGACGCCACCGTCTCTGTCCCACCAAACATAACATCCTGTGTGGCCATAAAAATTTTGTTTGTTTCAGTCCTCTAACCCGCTTACTTAATTACATGGTCTAAAATATTCCATACAATTGATTTTCTCATGTTCCAACTTTACTTGCTTGAATATAAGTATAAATTAATCAGCAGATATAACAAAACCGCAAGTTACTATAATCAGTTACCATGATTATGGCTTTGATGTTGGCTCTGGTGAGTTTGATGGAGTTTTGAAGATCTTCTGATTCGTTTACTTTAGCTTCGTCACTATAAAACGCTAGAAGGTCGTCGACCATATCGGTGTTGCCATCTTCGGGGACATTGTTGTTCTGTGCTCTCTTCTGTATGTGTTCGTCGATGATCAAATCGATGAATTTATCGAGCGCACTACGAGCGTCGGCGACTCTGGTGTTGAGACCTTGTGGGTCCATCCAACCAAGCGAAGGTATGAAATCGGCAATGTTGAATGCACCAAAAAGCTTGGAGAACTCTTGTAAGATCCTTATGAACTCTTCCTGTCCCTTATTTACTGAACCAAAAGCTGCCCTGTAAGTGATGTTCATGGTTAGAGTGAAAATTAGTTGTCCAACGTTCACCGGTTTGCCGGTGTTTGCAGCGACGGTTTTGACCATGACGTCGACCTCGTCTCTCACAGAATCCCACGACTCGGCCCTTTTCCGGCTAAAAAGTTTCATGACACAGATTTTACGCATCTGTCTCCAAAAGGGTCCATAGTGAGCAAAAGCCATATCAGCACGATCATAAGTCAGATAACTTATGGCTATGGTGCTTGGTCTGTTAGAGAAAATGTTATCTTGAACCTGAAGGACTTGACGGGCTATTTCTGGAGACGAAACAGCCATCATGTGCAAGCTTCCCATCTTGAGATGGAACAAACCACCGTATTCTTTAGCTAGTTTAGCCAGTCCGCGGTGTGTTAGCTGGTCCATCATGAGCATGTTGCCTATAATTGGCAACCCTTTAGGGCCTGGTGGATATGGAAGTCTCCGGCGAAGACGAGAGAATAGGCCGAGCAGGAACAGTAAAGGAACAATGAGAAGAAGAGTCATAGGCAAAGGTTGCGGAATTCGCAGAAGAGAATCCATGGGGTGTTAGGATTGATGAAGCTGTTATAAAGCTTGCAAGTGTTTGCAGTTGTTGGGAAGATATTTTTGAGGTGTTTATATAGTAGCTTTTGGTCAGAACTCAGTACTGCCAAGTTGGACCCTGTTCAAGCTAATACTTTTCTTTTTCTCGTTGGGGTAATATAAAATTTGATCTCTTAGTTAGGCCAATGCAAAGTAAGGCGTCAAGAGTTCTCACCTATCTTTATGACTTGGTTAAAAGTCTAGTTCGGTGAACCGTCAGGTTGCATGAGTTCGTATCTGTCAGAACCCAAAAAGATTTTGCAGTTCAATAATAGTCCCTAATTAATAGTCAGCTACATGATCTTGGATTCTCTTGGGGACGCGGGCAGATTCTCGCAAGACTGCATTTTATGCTCTCGACTTCTAGGCAATCTTCTTTTCAAGAAATTACAGTGACTCGTCTACTATTCTTTAAGTCAGATCATAGCTACTTCTAGCAGGGACATGATTCTACGTGGTATTTATTTTGTTTTATTTTATTTTAATTATTTATTTATATGAGACTTGTATAAATTGTATAAATAAATAATTAAGATAAAGTAAAATAAAATTAGGATAGATAAATGACACAGAAAATTTGAGAGACTTCTAGTAACAATAAAATAATGCACTCCCTTATTGCCGTCTACTCGTCCATTCAGATTTCAATTGGCTTAGTTGATCGATGAACGATTTGCACAGATTGTGAAGGATACTTGGACTCCCAAAACAACTAATATTAGTGGCGTGCTTAGAAGTACTTCAAAAACATTACAACATTGGAACTATTCTAATTTCGGTAATATTTTTAATCGAAAAAAAAGACTCATGGTACATATGGACGGCATTCAAAAAACCATTGAAGAAAAATCTCCGAACTCTCTAAGGGAGCTCGAGGAATATTTTCGCTCTAAACTTGAACAAGTTCTTTGTCAAGAAGAACTATACTGACATCAACGATTAAGATGTCAATGGTAAGCTTAAGGAGACAAAAATATTAAATACTATCATGCTATTACAACCGTTAGATGTCGGAAACTAAGGGTGACTACACTGAACGATGAACAAGGCTGCGTTGGTTCGGATAACAAAAGTATCAAAAGGATATAACAGAACTTTCTCCAGAAACTTTAAATGCCAGAAACTCTCACAACTATGGCACTCTCTCTTAGAGTTCTGTTTCCATCAGTCTCTCATCGAACTACAAATGACCTAGAAAGTCCAATTCTTTCGGAAGAAATCAAGGCGGCTTTCTTTGATATGGCACCTAACAAGGCACCAAGTATTGATAGATTTACAACGTTATTTTATCATCCCAATGAGATATTGTCGGGCCTTCTTTGACACTTTTTATCCAGAAAATATTCAGTCATGAAGTTTGGGAATCTAATTTGAATCGTACTATTTTGGTACTTATTCTTAAGCGTCCTTCTCCCATATCGATTACTCATTTCAGGCCAATTGCATTATGTTCAATGATTTATAAGGCTATTACTAAAATTATGATGAACCGTCTCAAACCTCATCTAGATGAGCTTATAGCTCCAACTCAATGTAGCTTTATTCTGAGGTGATTGATTACTGATAATATTATTATTGCCTAAGAAGTCATTCATACCATCAACTGAAAATCTAAAAAACAAGGAGATACTTGTTATTAAGGTTGACCTTGAAAAAGCTTACGATAAATTTTCTTGGGATTTTATCAAAGATACTCTCATCAATATCGGGGTTCTGGAATCTTTGATACATCTTATTATGAAGTGTGTTAGTTCGATTTCTATGCAAGTAAGTTAGGACGGCGAACTCAGTGAAGCGTTTACTCCCTCTCGAGGTGTTATATAGGGTGACCCACTATCACCCTACCTTTTTGTACTATGCATGGAACGCTTGGGTCACTTAATCAGTCACTCAATGTCTCAAGGGAGAAGAAAGCCTATTAAACTCAATAACAGGGGGCCGACCCAATTAAGCAGAGAATTGGGCTTTAAAAGGACGAACAACCTCGGGCGCTATCTTGGAGTGCCCCTGTTGCATGAATGAGTTAGTAAAAGAACTTACCAACATGTGATTGATAAGATAAAGCAACGACTTTCCGGATGGACGTCAACTCTTTTATTGTTCGCAGGGCGAATCACCTTGACTCAAGCTGTTATATCTGCTCTCTCTAGTTATACAATGCAGACAGTTCACCTTTCTCGAAGTCTCTACGATGACTTAGAAAAATTAATGAGACAATTTTTATGGGGCTCATATAATGGCAATAGAAAGATTAACCTAGTAAATTGGGATCAAGTATGTAAACCTAAAGAGATGGGGGATCTTGGCATTCGAAAAATCAAAGAAACCAATGAAGCCCTCATAGCAAAATTAGGGTGACCAATAGTTACTAAGCCTACATTGTTATGGGTACAAATTCTCTCGGCAAAGTATAATTTTGATGCCAAAAACCTCCCCACCTCTCTTGATGCTACGGGAGGGTCAATGGTTTGAAAAAGTATAAAAGCTACTTGGCACTATGTTCTTAAAGGCCTGAAATGGGTGATCTATGATGGTTCCAAGACTTGATTTTGGCTAGAGCTTTGGGTTGAGGATTTGGGACCTCTGATTTCACATGCCACTGCTTTGATTCCACAAACAGATATTAATCTTCGAGTTCAACACTTCGTAGACAATACAGGCTCTTAGAAGTGGGATGCATTCCAATCCTTGCTCCCCCACTCAATTTGCATATACATTGCAGGTATTTTGCCTCCTCAGCCCTCCCTTGGTTCAAATAAACTAATATAGGAAATATCAGACACGGATCAGTTCACTACAGCATCAACTTATTCCATGATAATGGATTATGTAGATAGTTATTCCGATGGATTTTGGAGGATGGTCTGGCATTGGAATAAACCTCATCGTATTCACACATTCCTTTGGCCCTGGCACAAGATCGTTTACTCTCTAACCAACAACGAGTTCACAAAAAGTTAACTACAAAGGTAGCATGCTATCATTGTCGAGAAGAAGAATCCTCACTACATGTGGTTCGGGACTGCACCATAGCATGTAACTTGAGGCGTGCGTTCCCACCACACATCGTCTCCTCTGATTTCTTTACTCTGACCTCTTAAGAATGGTTAGCTATGAATCTCCAAAAACACCAGTTGGTATTTGGCTTTGACTGGTCAATTATATTTCGTGTTGCCTGTTGGTTCCTATGGTCTTGGAAAAATATGACCATTTTTGAAGATCACTTCTCTAGGCTGGAGTCACCCGCTTCTTATGTACTAGACTATGTTCACTAGATTCACAAGGCTTTGGTCTGGCACGACAGAGCTCATATTGGACCTAGACTATGAATTGAACAACTTATAGGCTAGAGTAAACCCCAGAATGGTTGGGTACGGCTGAATACAGATAAAACGTGCAAAAGAACATCCTCTTCGACCTTAGTAGGTGGACTTCTTCTAGACAGTACAGGTACTTGGCTCGTGGTTTTGTTCAGAATATTGACTGGTGCTCCCCTATGTCTGTAGAACTGTGGAGAGTTCTATCTGGACTCAAGCTTGCTTGGGATCTAGGTTATCGTCGAGTTAAATTAGAGGTAGATTCTTTAGCAGTGATTATTATTTTGTCATCCTCTATTAATAGAATAATGTCTCACAACCCCCTAGTCCTGGGTATCCACAAGATGTTTGCTCGGAACTGGATAGTTGTATCTCGTCATATCTACAAGGAGGGTAACTGGTGTGCAGACTGGCTTGCCAACGCTGCTGATCAATTTGAATTAGGAATCACCAGTTTTGATACTATACCTAAAGGGGGTTTCTCATTCGTTTTAGAGGATATGGTTGGGATTTGTTTCCCTAGATTAATCAAGTAATGTTTTGAGTGTTTTCTCTCCTTCGCAAAAATAATAATAATAAAGAAGATGTCTAACCTTTTAAAGATAAATTTCACAAACACAAAAATATTTACAAATTGATTGATGAGCTTTGGTTGAATGCTTAGGTCTTTCTCAACTACAATTATACAGGCGAATGTTTAAACGAGTTCTCTAAATGAAACATTTTGGGATACATGAGCTTCTTTATCAAAGATGATAGATAAAATTCAAGCGGGTAAGGTATGCAGTTTAGCTTATAAAACACTTTCTAACTTCCACTTAGTAGTTCAGAGGTTTTATTTACTAGCTTTTATACCCACATTCAAAATTGTATGTATGTACTGAAAACTTGTTATTTATAAATCTATTTAAATGAATATGATTATATGTAATTATTGTTTCGATTTAAAGAAATTCAATGTCGTTCTTATTTCAAAATTATATTTTATTAGCCTCATTCTTATACATAATCAATTCATATTTATCAACAATTAAAATAATAACCAAATAATGAATTTACATTTTTGGTTTGGAAAAATATTTCAACTTCAATTGATATACTTGTTGTACCTAGAGGTCATATACGAAAATTCTCAAAGTACCATAGAAGAATTCTAAAGTGACTTATGATATGTAAATATTAGAATTGCCGTGCAATCTTCAGAAGTTAATTACTTCAGTACAAAGTTTCATTAACGTTTGATTGCGATCAACTTTGTTAATTAGCTCTCAATCTGACTAAACCTATACTTTCTTTAACAATTTATCCTAAACGACGTGCCATAATTTCATGGTGGACCGTGACGCAACCCTTTTTATGCGAGACTCTAAGCAAGCGGCATCGAAAACTCGCATCAGAAGCGAAAAGGGAGGAGATTTTGACGCCCCACCAGCCCCAGTCACTGTCGTGGTTAGACACTGGAACCATTGAAGGTTTCATTTCACCATTTTATAATCTAATCACAATAATAATCATAAAATAACACTAAATGATATAATGTTTTGGATTATGAGAAAATTAATTCAAGAACTTGCATGTTAATCATTGCATGATCCCCGTAATTTGTAACATTGAGAATGTTTAAAATTTAAGAATTAATAGAGATGAGATCCAATTATATTTAAGTTGCCAAAAAAAAAGTATAGTGTGAATGAGATTATACAAATATTTTTTATAAAAATATTATCTGATTAATTTATGTCTAAGGTTGGATATATGGTTAGACTGGTACCCAAAACGTCCCTAGTACACTATTAATTAACAACTGTCAAAATTGTTAAGTGGACTGTAGTTATTGTTACATTAATGAACTTGCCACTAATTCCTCCCTGTAGGGTAAATTTCTAACATCTCGAAAGCGACTTCAAAAGCGCTATTATTTTTGTTTGGGAAGTGGTAGTCTTGAGAAAATTAAGCATCCCAATTGGAAAGAAGAAAGAAACGTGTAGTCTTGCTCTCATAATTTCAAGGGTGAAATATTTGTGTCAAGTGATTAAGATAACCAAATAAAACATTGGAAGGTCATCAATTGGATCACAAGAAGCTAAGAGAACTACCAAGAAGATGCAATAGCTTTTCACCTAAGATTGAAAATGTTGATTAATGTTGGCCTCTTGTAGATCCTTGTCAGTATCAAAAGCTTCCCTTATTGGGAATTGAGTAAAGTAGACAATAACCAAGGGTTCACACCTCAACCAATTGAGACTTCTTGTACTTTCAACCACAATGAAAGAGCTTAGATCAAGTAGTTTATCTAGTTGCACTGATTGAGACAGATCAATCAATTATTCTTTGCAGGCTTTAGTAAAAAAGACTAATTAATTCCCTTTTTCGATAAGTTAAAGAGCACCAAAAAGCATATAATGTTAATAAGCAACGATTCAATCATTTCATGAGAGTTGCAAGCATATATATCCAGAAGTTGTCATCAGGAGTTGGTGTCTAAGCTGGACAAGAAAGAAGGAAGAGGGTTATGATAATCCAACTGGAAGTACCAAGAGACAAATTGATTCCAGATGAATGATATATACCATGTCCTGATCTCGATTTAATGGCTGAATTCCAACTACAAGCAATCCCTTCCACTTGTTAGTCATACAAACAATTAGAGTAACGGGGTCTTCAAGATATTCACCTATGTGCATAAAGTGTTATGACACTTAATCTAACAGCATGTCATAGCCTGATCTTGATTTAAGGGCTGAATTCCATCTACAGCAATCCCTTCCACTTGTTAGTCATAAATACAATTAGAGTAACTGGGTCTTCAAGATATTAACCTATGTGCATCATTAATTTTACTATGTGATGATGGAACCTATCATCTACAAACCGAACGTTAAATTAGATCAGCTAATCACGTGGTTTAATGCTAATTGCTATATATTACGAACTCCATTTTACACTTCCCCTTTTGTATTAAACATGTTACATGACTCACTAAGTCAAGTAAGCGAAAATGTTCTTTGATAATAGAAGCCCATTTTTTTGGTCTTAATTGAATACATAGGATTTACACCACAAGCCTTTCTTATTTTCCAAATTCCAATCTCCCTAACATTAGATGAGGATCTGAGTCTAAAAATTCAAAACTATTGAAAGATTAAGGGATATTAAATTAGTAAATTTACTCCCGTTCTTTTCTAATCTAAGATTATGTTCATGGTCCTAAACTAGTAGGAAAATTTTTGATATATATACAAATACATATATATACCAAAAAAAAACTCAACTTAATGTCAAAAGGCTTATTAGATTCACGTAGAAGATCATCATCTAAAAGCATCAAATAAATTCCACATCCAACTCTCTTACTATCATCGATTAAAAATAAACTAGCATCATCAATTAAGGTGATGCTTGTTAGTTTACATCCTTACGGCCAATCAGTTGGCTGCAATTTGATGTATGACATTATTGTTTAATTAATAAAATACATTCTTTATCTTTATGTATTAAGCTAATTACATTTGATGTTTTATACTAAAGGTAAAATTCCTACAATAATTATTGTGTAAATTATGATATTCAATTTACATTTATGTATTATTCCTAATTATTTTTACTTGTAGTTTCATCAAGACAAGAGATTGATAAAATGATAAAACTAGCATACATTATGTTTCTTTCTTATGGAGAAAGCAATTGATCATATATGGAAATATTTAAACTAATGTGCAGGTGCTTATTAGAGAATAAGTCACTGAACTGACTCAACTATAAGAATCCCTAATGAAATATTACTTTTGTGTTTGTTGATTCCTCATAATGATAATTGTATAATTGATCATTAGACTTGAGATTATTAAAAGTATCTCATATAGGAATTATTGTGTTTTGATGCTACTTATGAATTATCCTAGGATAATTCAGTCCGTAGTAATGGGATGCATTATAAACTATATGGAGATATTTGAATAAGTTAACAAAGGATTCATCACTATAAAGTAATTAGAAAAATGTTCTATTGTTATTGATTAGTAGTAATTTATGAAATTCTCTAACCAGAGTGAACTGACATTTGAAAAGAAATTTTCAAATATCAATTATAAATCAATTACTAATTAGCAAGGATGAATATAATTGGATACAAAAGAGTAGACACTATATTCATACTCTGTCCAATTGAAACATTAGATGATGAAAGAATTAAATTATACATCATAACCATGCACAGACAGGTTAAGTCAAACTCTGACATTTCTGATATTTGAGTGATCATAACATATTGCTAGAAATTAATCTTGATCTATGATTATAAATTATTTAATTGAAGAATTAAAGATAAATTAAAAGTATTTTTATTTTCTTATTATAATTATGAATTAGAGTTAGAATTTATAATCATTATCAATACATTAGGAACCTAATGTGTCTAACATATAGAGTAGTTTAAAAGAATAAAATCAATTTCAATTAAGTTGGACTTAATTATAAAATTTGAAAAACTGTAGGGATGAAATATGCGATATTTGATTTTATTAAAAGTGAATTAATTATAATTATAGTTAGACTTTAATTATAATTGATATATTTAATTTTAATAGAAATTTATTTAATTATAAAATTTGAGAAATTTTAAGGGTCAAATATGAGATATTTGATTTTATTAAAATTAAAATAATTATAATTAGAGTTTGATTTTAATTATAATTAAGAAATTTAATTTGAATAAAATTAAGAAAAACCGAATACTTTTTTTATAAATAGTAGCACTCCTATTTAATTCCTCGGTTGAGAAGTTGCTTAATACGAGTAAACAACTCGTAATTGATTGTTATTCATTTGAAAAAAATTAAGGCTTTAAGTTTTATTAACTCAAAATTGTTTAAGAAGACTTTTTATGCCGCTTCTCCACTTCTGCCTTATAATTGCTCTTTGTCCTGTTTATGTTTCTGGAAAATTTAATTTACGTTGTGATATTTGGTTTATACTAAACCAATCAAAGAGTTTTTTATTCTGAAAAAGTTTCTACATTTTGCCTCCACTTTGCCTTCTGGAAATTTGTTTGTGCATTGACTCTTAGGTGTGGTTATTCTGGAACAATTATGCGTGCGTGTGGTTTTCATTAGAATCACCAACGGCTTGAACTACCGTTGGTTGAATGTTGGTCGACTCAACAACGTTAAGCATGTGGATGGTGGAAGTAAAGGGACTGGAAGGAGGTGGCGTGGAGGCAGGACACAAACGACGGTGAGAAACAGAAAGAAGACAGGCAGAGGCGGACGAGACAAAACTTACAAATAGAAGACAATGGACCCGTGTAAGACACGTGCTTAACATCTGGGAAAGTGTCTGCACGCACTTAGTCAGTCAACATTTCTATTGACCGTGCGGCACACACCGCACAGGCTGCACTCTCCAAACAAACTTTTCATTTTTGTTTTATTTGATTTTTAACATTTTTAAAGCATTAATTTCAATTAAATTAATCTAATGAAGATTAAATTCCTTGATATTATAATTTTTTAAAATCGTTTTCAAAGGATAGTTTTTATTAGCAATATTTTTACAATTTAGTTTAATTTTTAAAAATTTGAATTATTAAATTAAACTAGTTATCAAATAAATAATTAGAATTAAGGAAATGTTTTAATTAATTTCTTTCATAATTAGATTATGTTTGAAATTATAAATATAATAAGATTACATTATTGTTTACGAGGCCAAAATTTTAAAACTTTAAATTTCTCAATTAAATATTAATTGCATGTTAGAAACATGATAGTTACCTTTCCTTATTTAAG
>JANIPM010000231.1:53100078-53112958 GCA_027478405.1 Erythroxylum cassinoides
CACAATTGATCTTTAGACTTGAGATTATTAAGGTATCTCTTGTGAGAATTACTGTATTTTGATGCTACTTATGAACTATTTTAAGATAATATAGTATGAACTATATAAAAATAGTTGAATAAGTCAATAAAAGACTTGTCACTTGAAAGTAATTAGAGATAATATTATACTATTCTTGATTAGTAGTAATTCTCTCATCAGAGTGAATTGACATTTGAAAAGAATTTTAGATATTAATTATTAATGAGCAAGAACGAACATGATTGGATACAAAAAAGTAGACACTATATCCATACTCTGTCCAATTGAAATATTAGATGATGAAATAATTAAATTATAACATTAGATGATGAAAGAATTAAATTATACTTCATAACCATATATGAACATGTTAAGTCAAACTACTTTGATATTCTTGTTATTTGGTAGTTATGACATGTTGCTAAATGTCATTCTTGATATATGATTGTAAATTATTTAATCGGAGAATTAAAGATAAACTAAAAAGAGTTTTAATTTATCTTATTCTAATTATAAATTATAATTATAATTTCTAATCATTGCTAATATATCGAGAATCTAAAAGGTCATACATGAAAGAGTAGTTTGTCAAGAAAAAAAATTAATTTTAATTAAGTTGAACTTAATTATCAAATTTGAGAAATTTTAGAGATCAAATATGAGATACTTGATTTTATTAAAATTAAATTAATTACAATTAGAATCTAACTTTAATTATAATTGAGATATTTAATTTTAATAAAAATTATAAGACGTTGATGCTTTTCCTATAAACAGGAAATTAGCATAAGGGAGCTAACACTCTTGCTTTTTCTTCTAAAGAGTTGAAAACTGCTTTGTAGATAGCATTAGAGGTTGAATGCATAAACAAATCATGATTAACACATCGAAAAGCTTTCAAAGCAATTCAATGAGAGATCGAATCAGGTATAATTTTATATTTTATGATTTAATTTAACTATTCGAGTTATTTAATTATCGAGATCTAATCAAAAAATTGTAAAAAATTTATTTTTCAGCTATGCACGTGATTTGATCATACTTGGCTCCAACAACACTTACTTTTGGTGCTTGCTAATCGTGGCATTGAAGTTCGATTGTAAAATCTGATGTTTGCAAGTATCAACTCATGCATTGTCTAGAAGCTAGTAAAAAGGCAACTCGGATCCATGCAAAAGTATTAGAAGTGCTTTTCAAAGACTAGTCTCTTTCCCTTACACAATCTAGCTATAGCACAAACATTAACTACCACCTTGATAATAATCGTAACATTTACTAAAGATATCAAACTAGGCTAAAAGACAAACAATAAAACATTAAGATAATGATTTTTAATCCTTATTTACTTGGATTCTTTCAAGATGCCTACTCTACCATGAAAATTATCAAAATAACTACAAAATAATCATATTGTAACTATTTACATTTCCCTTTTTGCTACCTTTTAATGCAAAGGTTCAATTTCAATCACTAGAATTAATTCCCTATCTATTAGTTGATCTACGAACTTACATGTTTAGAGCATAACATGAATCATTATTGAAACTTTAGATCCTTCGTGCGATCAGACGTGGGAATCTTTCTTTTTCTTTATTTTAGAATAATTCTTCACACAAATTTATACCTAACAAACTACAAAAGGGCGTTCAAATTAATATTTGATAACTCGACACGCCAACATTATCCAATGTTGGGATCAAGTAAGTAATTAGCTCTATTATCCAGTTTTCCATGAAAAATGCAAATCCTTTTCTATTTCTATTTAAGAAAATTTTACGGGTGGTTGAGTTGCGCTACTCTTATTGATTGTCCGGAATCACGGGTGAGTTTATGTGAATGATCATTATTTACTTATCCTTCACATCATTATTTACTTATCCTTCACATCATTGATTATTGTCACAATAGTTAGAATTGGTGGGCATAGTTTTGGACACTGTGATTCACAAGCTAAAAGGTATGGCCTGAATTTTTGACAGTTCAAAAAAGAAGAGCAATGTCTTTCAACTATACCTACTAATTCAAAGGGGATTGATTTACAATTGTGAAGATACATGTGTAAGCGTACGTTGCTCCTTATAATAATTCAAATGGGCATTTAAAGAGGTATAATTAATTAAGGGTGCCAACTTGTTATCAATGTTTTTCTCTTCAAAACTAATTTTATTATTTCTGCTCCCTCTTCCTTAACCCACCGACCATCATCTTATAACCCCATCCTATCTTCCTTACTTTTTACCAAATAAGGTATATGTAAGTTAATTTTCCTTGTATCTTATTTTGATAAAAGAGGTTTCTTAACCAACATTCCTGTTTATTAAATATATTCGCCTAACACAATAATATATATATATATATATTAACTTCACATTTCACTTTGTACATGTAAACTGGTATCTCCAAAATGAATTCAATGTTCTGGTGATTACAAATATTAGTCAATTCAATCTCGGAACTTCATGATTGATGATGTGAAGTTATTATAATTATATCCTCTATCTGGCTCAATTTTTTCTAATATGACCTCACCTTCAACCAAGAAAATGTATATCATATGTATGTTTCTAGTATTGAGATCTGGTTTCAAGTTGATGCATGTTCAAAGGAAGGCGGACTAAAAAGTGATTAGATTATTAGTTTCATGGCAGCATTTCTATGCTTTACAAGTAGAATAGTGATATGTTGGCGGAATATCTATCCGACTAGAATGAAATTTAAATTATCCAGTCATTAGTTAATAATCACCTGCAATTAGAGAAACCTCCATATAAAACCATTAATATCATATATGAAAAGGCCAAAAGAGCAATGTACTTTCTAGTGTTTACACTAAAATTTAAGTTGATCTTAACATTATGTAGCGTACAAAATGAATCTTAACGTTTAAAAAATGTTTAAAAAGTCCTTAACTAAATGGAACAAAAGGGTTAACTCTATCAGTTGTTTTATCCAGTCAGGGGCAATTCTGAACATTTCTCAAATGTTACGGTTTATTTTGAATGTTTTGCGAGCATTATAGTTCATTTTTAACGTTCCAAAATGTTAAAATCTAACTCAAATTTTAGTGCTAAATTAGCCTATACAAAAAAAATATGAACAAGTTTTAGAACCTTGCAGTTGGAATATCAGTTAAAACCGGGTTTGACATGGAAACAAAAAGGGAGACAAGAATAACTTTTTATTTAAAAGAAATTTGGACCGTCATGGTATGTAAGAACTGCATATTATATAAAAATTAAGAAGTGAATAAAAGCTCTACTTTTTAAGGGTTCATTTAGCTTTACTCTTTTTTTGTAATATGTAATTTTTATTTATTGGTTTTAGTTTATATTTCATCATCATCACACCCAGTCCGAATCTCACACTAATGCAGGGTCTGATGAGGTCTAATAATACACAACCTTACTCCTATAAAGTAGAGAAACTGTTTTCGATAAACTCACGTACAAATGTAACAATGAAAAAAGTGATACAGGTTAAAAGAGCAGATATGTTTAAAAAATGATATGTTAAAATAGTAGATAAATAAAACTAAAATAAATAAATAAACAATACCTGATATGGTGCCCAAATCTACTAATACCTGATAAGTTGCAAAGTACGACTCTTCATGTCTCGAGTTGTTTTAGGGATCCTCACTTAGTATCCATATGAGTATAAACAATCCAACGGTATCGGATGGCCTCGATGGACCTTTCCCCCATACACCAAAGCTGAAAAGCCAAGTAGTAAGATAGAAAGACTTGTCCATAACTTGCAACTAGAAAAGACAGATTGGACATTAGGGTTAGACTTCTTAAGCGGTAAATAAGTCGTTAGAGCTTTATAGTAAACGACTCCTAATAACTTGCACGACTGTTTTGGCGTACTTTAAAGGATATCCTTTACCAATATCCTAGTACGCCAGAATTTTCTACTTCTGGCCAATTCCTCAGTAAGGGCCAACTTTGTCATATCCTTCTTGATCACTTCCCTCTAGTTCTTATTTGACCTTCCTTTTCTCCTCTTGTAGTCACGAAGGGTTATTTTCTCACAATGTTGCACAGGAGCATCAAGATGCCTTCTGCTCATATGCCTAAACCACCTAAGCCTGGTCTCTGTCAACTTGTCAGTAATAGTAGCCACCTATAGTTTGCCTCTTACTACACGATTTCAGACCTTATCTCTTCTGGTAATGTCACACATTCACCTAAATATACGCATCTTAGCTACCAATAATTTTCTTGTATGTCTACGCTTGGTGGGCTAATATTCTGCCCCATATAACATGATTGGTCGAATCACCATTCTATAAAATTTTCCTTTAAGCTTTAATGAAATCTTTTTATCATATAAGAACCTTGATCCGCTTTGCCATTTGACATACTCGGATCTGGTACGATGGACTTTATCGACATTTATATTACCATCATTCTAAATGATAGATCTAAGATATTTAAAACTCGATTTTTGTGATATGTCATTAGTACCAATTGCTACAGCCGCCTCATGGACCATCTAGCTTCCCAAAAAGTTACATTTTAAGTACTCCATCTTAGTCCTGGTCATTTTAAAACCTTTTGACTCTAACGTTTCTCTCTAACATTCTAACTTAAAATTTCTCCCTGGTCTCATCCACGAGGACAATATCGTTAGCAAATAACCTTTCCTTGAATGTATTTGGTAAGCTCATCTATCAATAATGCAAACAAAAAAGAGCTTAAGGTAGAACCTTGGTGTAGCCCAATACTAATAGAAAAAGTTTTCGTTTTGCCTCTTATCATCCGTACACTAGTCATTGCTCCTTCATATATAACCTTAATTACGCGTATATAGGTCATAGAAATTCCCTTTGCCTCCAAACAACTCCACAAAATTTTCCTAGGAATCATGTCATATGCCTTCTCTAAATCAATAAAAACCATATGCAAATTTTGTTTTCATTCCTTATAGCATTCCATTAGCCTATAGAGGAGATGTATTGCTTCTATCATGGACCTACCAGGAATAAAGCCAAATTGGTTGCCAGATATAGAAGCTACTCTCTGGACTCTTTTCTCAATCACCTTCTCCCACAGCTTAATGGTATGACTTATTAGTTTAATGCCACTATAGTTGTAACAAAGTTGGATTTCCTCTTTGGCCTTGTATAATATAATCAACCTACTCAATCTCCATTCATCCGACATTTTAGCTAACTCGAGGGTTACATTAAAAAGCTGAACTAATACTCAATACCGACAACTACTATTCTCTTCCACACCTTTACAGGGATCTTATCTGGCCCTACTGCCCATCCGTTCTCCATCTCGCTCAAAGCCTTTGTAATTTCTTCCTTTGTGACCCTTTCACATTGAGACCAATTAAGAAAATGCTCCAACACGGGGGGCCACCTAACTCTATGTTGTCTAAGATGTCTTCATTATACAAGCCAAAAAAGTATCTCTGCCATCTACTCTTGATGGCACGGGCCTCCATAAGTACCTGTCCTGCTTCATCCTGTATACAAACAGACTTGGTTGAAACCTCTCATCTTACATGCCCTATCTCGTGCCAACTTGAAAATTTTTTGTGCTCCCTTGTACATATCCAAATTCCTGTATAAAGTTTCGTAAGCTTCTCCTTTAGCCACTAAAATTGTCTTCTTTTCCCTCTTCTTTACCAGTTTGTACCTTACTCTAGTTTCTCGCTCTGCCTCTATTGTACTTGTTAATATATCTTTGTATGCTCTCTTTTTCGCCTTCACTGTCCCCTGAACCTCTTTTGACCACCACCAAGATTCGATCTGCCCACCCCATGACCCTTTAGAGACTCCTAGGAGTTTTGTGGCAGTTGCTCTCACTAAGGGAGCTAATCCCTCCCACATCCTATTAGCATCCGCTCTCACGGACCATGTGGCTCCATATTAGATTTGAGTCATAAATGTTCCACCATGTCCCCTTTTAGATCCCACCATCTAATTTTATGATACCGCTTAGTAAATTGTTACGTCCTCCATCCCTTAACTCTTAGATTCAAAACTAACAACCTATATTGGGTTGCTAAGCATGCGGCCAGAAGCACTTTACAATCATTGCACCATGATCTGGCTTTCCTCTTGACGAGGAAATAATCAATTTACTTCCTGATCGTGCTACTCTTAAATGTCACCAGGTGCGTCTTGTTTTTCTTAAATAAGTAATTTGTTATCACTAACTTAAACGCTACGACCATGTCCAATAAGACATTCCCACTTTCATTTCTAGTATCCTAACCGAAGCCTCCATGAGTCCCCATATATCCATCTGAAGTATCCCCTATATGCCCATTAAAATCACCTTCTAAGATAACATGTTCAGTATTAGGGATTTGCCGGATCACTTCATCCAGTGCCACCCAGAATAGACGTTTTTGTAGTTTGTGTAAACCAACTTGAGGTGCATATTTAGCCACCATAATCCTATCATTTATCCTTATGATCTCCACCACTTAATTTATAAGTTCCTTGACCACTAGGATACTTGCCACATTCTGTGTCCACGAACCCCCCAAGTACCATAGTTTGAATCCCCCTATCTCCTTTACGTTAGCTCCCGACCATTTGGTCTCCTGAATGCAGGCTATTTGTATCTTATACTTGTCTAAAATCTCTACTAATTCTAAAGACTTCCTTACGAGGGTCCCAATGTTTCAAGAGCCTATTCCTAGTCTGTCTTCAACTTTTTTATTCTTGCACGTGAAACGCACCGAAAAGCTTGGTCGTGTAATTAAATTTTTGTTAGGGATAACAGATTTAGAGTACTAAACTTTTTAAAATTTTTCATTTTAAGTACCAAATTTTTTAATTTCTTAATTAAGTGACTAATTTTTCAAACTTTTAAAACTAAAGTCAACCTTTAGCTTCTTTAGATTTTTACAAAGCCACTGCTAATTAATATTTGGACACTCACATGGATTGATGTGTGACTTATAAGCTTAAACAACTCATCTTTGTGAACTTTAATTGTGTGAAAACAACCAAACATTAAGTTGACATATGTTTGTTTATACCTTATGGTCAATCTATTAGTTGTATATCTGTGATATAATTAATTAAAAACGATACTTATTCTGTGCATGTTTGTTTAATTAATTGATTAATTTATAAGGTAAAATTCATTAGATAAATATACTAAAATAAATAGGAAGAATTTTTATTTTTCTTAATTATTATTGATTGAACAAATCCTTAGATAAAGTAGAATGATATCTTGAAGTAATTTTCAAATCTCATTAAAAGAATGAAATGTTAACTTTGAAACTAATATAATTTAACTCAATTAGAATAGACACTAATTTTGTACTCTATGTTTAATTAAAATTTTGTACAAAGAAATGATTGAATTATATTTTAAAAATATTGTAAAAAATCAGTCAAAATTATTCTAATACTCTTAATATTTAGATGAACAAAATTTGGTATTTGATGTTAATTTTGATTTATAGATATAAACTGTTTAATTAAAAAATTAAAGATAAACTAAATTTCTTAAGTTTATCTAATTGTAAATATAATTTAAGAATATAATACATATTCACTGCCAACATTTTTAAAAGCCTAATAACTTATACAAAAGATAAGTAAAGGAAAATTTATTTAATTAAGTTGAACTTGATTATATAATTTGAAAAATTTTAGGGTCTAATATAATATATTTGATATATAGGGGCAAACATTAAATATTAAATATTAAATATTAGTAGGACTTAATTGATATTTAATTATTTTTAATTAAAATTTAATTGAAATTAAAAGTATATTTTAATCAAATTATTAAAATGTTCAAACTCTACTGTAAATAGGCATAGGCTTTGCATGAGCTTGTAACTCTGATCTTCTCTTCTCAACACAACTTGTAAAGTTTTATTAATATATTCATATTGATATTGTTAGTCTAACATTATGATGGTTTGTTATTAATCTGTTTAAAAATTAAAATATATTATTTCTTTAAAGTAATAATTTTATATAATTAAAGCGCTATTTGTCTATGGAAATTATGAAAATTTTTATTTATTCCACTTTATAAGTGATGTGATCATATCCTAATTTCTAAATAACATATTGTATTGTATCTTTATATGTACATATATGACTCACTAATATGTTTTTTTTTCAGATTAATCATATTAGACAATTCTCTTTTAAGTAACATTTTTACATAAATTGTAGCAAATTTCACCCTCTTAAGCGAATCAGTAATTTCATTAATGTAAAATAAAACTCCATTAACCCCTTGCAAGGTAATTTAATTCCTCTTTATTTAATATTTTGTTGTTATATTGTTGAAAATTTCTAAATAGGAGTAATAATATGGCTAGCTTTATCTAATATTCAATACTGAAATTCCATTTTATTGGAAATAAATGATTACTTTCAATTTTTCGGACATGTAAATTAACATTTTGCTCATGCAAAATTGATTTTAGATTAGAACAATTTAACTTCATAAATGAAAACCACCTTTTAGGCTATGCTTTAATCAATCTGGCATAACCTACTTTTGGATAGCATGAAAGGCAATCCTTGGGAGAACCATTTTACATAAACAACGACTAAGATGTCCTTTCGAGGGGCAACAAGTGGCAGACCATGACAAATACATGGAACCAATGAAATGGAGAGGGACAATGGAATCATCTTCATCAACTACCTTATATTACCAAGTAGAGTTAAAAGAGGAAGAAGCACTAAAGGCCATAACACACTTAAAAACCAGAGGCCACTCTTATGGGGACATTTATGACCAAGGGAAAGGCACACCAAAGAAGGAGAATCCACAACAACAAGTGGAACCAGAAAAATTAAGAAATAAGAATGATAGAAGAGAGAAAAGGAGGAGGGGGAAGCTTAGGAATGATACATCAGAAAAACACTAAGAAAAAACAAAAATAAATAATTGTGAAAAGAGCCCGCTCAAAGGGACAAATTAAGAAGACACGAAGCATGTTTAATTGTTTATAGTAATTGTGTTGTGCTGGGAATATTGGGATGCTTCATACGTTACCTATAATTGGTAACGAACATGTAGCACTAACTTCACGAACTAATGGTTGATCTAGCTCGCCTCAAATGTTGTTCAACAAGCATTGTGAGGGACCTACAGAATGCTAACTAGCAAAAATCTAGTACTTCCGTGACAGAGAAGGTTAAGGTTCGCTAATAATCCACGCAGAAGATTGAGATCCTCCAATTTTGTAGGAAGATTTCGTAGATTGTCTAGGCCCCCCATGCAAAATCTATCGTACACGTTTCTTCAGATCAGTAACGTACGTTTGATGGCTATTTTACTGGTTAGACTTGACAGGCTTGATTTTTGTAATTAACTGAAATACCCATAAGGAACCAACTGTATTAAAGAAAACGTTAAATTTAAACAAGAAGGGAAAGGCATACGTAAATATTGTTGGTCTTATTCAAGACCTATGATCGTGCCAAGTCGACGCAAAGTCTTCTAGGAATTAGGATGTTCTGCAGGTGTTAATGGATAGGTGCTTATAAAATATGATAGGCATATAATAATATAAATAGATGAGCTGAACTCAATCATTGGAATAAACTGTAGATCATTATTAATATATTGATGATCGTCTTTTTTGATTCTCACTCAATTGATGAATGTAGTAGTTAAAATCACTGTAAGCTCGTTAATACTCATCACTTTAGAGAAAGATGAATTAACAGGGAAACAACCACTCCGCTGTCCATTTATGGGCCCCGTTCACCAACCAAGAACAAGAATTATCAATTATGGCATGTAAGACTGCTTTCGTCAACTTTCACATTTCACATAGTGTTTGACAAAAAGAATATGATACCGTAAGCAGTTCCCATGGCTCAGCCAAGATATAGAAGCTCTGACGTGGCCTAGTTAACGTCAAAACTTTGGACTATGGCTACAAGAAAGATTAAATAAATGAAGGATCAAGTCCAAAAAAGCTTGTTTAATGGCTATTGGCTCCTCACTTCATTATCAATTCACCCTCATCTTACCACGTATTGTGTTTATCCTTTCCCATGTTTAAACCTCAAACTTGCGTTCTTGTTACACAATACTCCTATCGTCATTGATCAAGCAACCAGTTGCTTCTTGTTTGTTAGTAGCCGTACCAATCTAGTTTTTGTATAGCTCGTGGATTTTCTTTCTCTCTTACATTAAATGAGAAAAGGGAAACTTGATTGTAAAGTAAAATAATTTATGTATAAGAAAATTTCGTAACTCAATGCTTTAAAGTTTTGAATTGGTGGTCCGGTTAAATATTGTGTTAATCTGAAACGAATTTCAGAATGCTTTGATTCACTTTTTTTATGTCGAGGAATTTAGTTCTAGACCTCTTGAGAAGAACGCGAATAGGTATGATGTGAAACCTACGAAAATAAACCTTCAAGTCTTAAATGACCGAAATATTATACACTTTCCCAAGTTTCAAAGAACCACGTGTAGATACACCATTCAGCAGCTATGGGCAGAGGCTGCTCGTGATTATCCACCAACTTCTTCAGGGCGTGGGAATTCGCATGACTACAGTTACCTCTAGAGGTAGATTCCAGGAGAAAAGGAAAGAAAGTATCTGATATTAGAATTCTGATCTAAGTGCAGATTGAATTGCCTAATCCTACAATGAATGTAGTCACGAATGGTTGGCCATTCAAAGGGTTATAATTGCAACTACACTTAGTTCAACCAGATAAAAATTGTTTAATCTAGTGGATGACCGTGAAACACCATTAAAGAGCATGCTTTCACTTTTTTTCACTTTTCTTAACGCCTTTCACACTGATTAATTAGAAAGGAAGACTGGAAGATTTCAAAGTCCATGACCGTTGTTCTCATTAGAAATGGTCCAAGTGCTTTAGAAATGTACTTGGACCTGATCACCCCTCTCTCAACAAAGAAATTTCTTAGCAGAGAATTTAATTAATTCTTCAGGAAAACAAAATTAACTTGATCTTATTTAACCATGAGTTTCACGTTAACGACCAGCAAGTCGTCGTCAATAATCAAATATATGATTTGAAAGCCTACTACTTTTCCTTCTCCATAATCAAGCATGTCAAGTTGTCGATTCGTGGTGTTTTAAGAACAAATACTATATGCCCTCGTGCTAATTAATAAACCATATCCTCCAACTCCTACCTAATGTTGATAGATAGGAGTTTGTATTACAGTATGTATATATGAGCATCGTGGCACAAACAATTAATCTTACTGAAAAATTGATTAACATCCTACAGATCTGCGTGTATATGTCTTGTCAATTGTTTGCCTGTCCCCAGATTCATTTTCTTTAATTAAATAGAACTCTTGAACTTCAATTTGTTTGTATTGTAGTACAAAGAAATCTATCCGGACAAGTTTGTCATTCCTATTAGCTTCTTATAGTAATCTCCAAGCATTAAACTCGTTAAGATCATTACTTCACACTATTCTCCGTTTATTTTTAAAATTCAACACGAAATGTGGTACCGTGTGTGCAATAGGCAAGTCACTAGGCTCCTTCCTTCGTCATCCACAGACGCAGAGCCACCGACAGTACGGAAGACTTGATGTTTGGACACGGATGATTGATCTACACTTAAGAATTGTGTCACCGACTTTTTTGCAGATAGTCAACTCAGGTGGTCTTGATAGGCTATGAAGTAAGCTTAACTGTCAAATGGTGGCTGAAATTCTTCTCAAATTGACCATTCTCGACCAACCTCCTTCCACCGTGGTGCTCTGTTGCATGTCCTCTTCGTCTCCATCCAAGGACCTTAAATTGTCCGTTTCCCGTTGGCAACTTTTACCATTACAAAGGCCCTTTGAAAGTTTTCCCAAGAAAAGTCGATGAAACTACATCTCTGATCCATGCTACAGGAATTGGACTTTTATTTTTTCAGTCACTAATTGTCTTTTGTCTCTTATAGTCTTATTCCTCTAATTTTACAGTTTAATCATAAGATGGTTAGTTGCACCTTTATTTTTAAGATTTTGTTGAGCTAAAGGCTAGGCTGTCTAGCACTCTTTTAAGATTTTGCGTGAGTGTGATGAGACCCAAATCAAAATAAGCAATGGATCACTGAAATTGGGAGTCCAGTATTCCAACTCTAGTTCGTTGGCATTATAGGAAAATAGTCATTCTAACACTCAAAGAATGAAAGGGTTAGGCCCAGCAAGGATATCGTAAGAGAAAACTTGAATGACCCAATTTGTATGACAACTTCAACTCGAATTGCTATTGAGGTACAAGGCTTTAAATAGTCTGACGAAACTTGATAATTTGTGTGGCCTAAAATCTGATTACATTTAGGCTATGTTTAGTTTGATGTAAAATTTTCAATAGAATGTAACTGAATGGAATGGTTTATAATATAACGTAATATTAAAAAATTATTATTTGTGAGGGATGGAAGAGTTCATAATGTAATGTAATGAAATATTATTTAGATGACAGGTTTATAATATAATATAATGTAAAGTTGTTTTCATTTTCAGCTTATTTGGAACATGATGAATTGAATTCAATTACAAGATTGAATTCAATTTACCTGTTTGGAATTTAAAAAAAACTTATGAATTGAATTAACATGTGGATTTAAAACCCACTCTCCTTATAAACTCAATTCACGGTATAATTCATGTGAATTCAATTCCAAATGCTGCTATTCTTCTTTTTTAATGTTGAAACCCAATAATACCCACGATTTCAACACAATAACCATATCACTACAGTAGACGATACCACTCTTCTCCCAACAGCAGACCCACGCACCATTAGACGACGCAACAGCAGCCTCCCTTTCGTCCACGCAACAACACCTCTGCTTCCTTTTCCTATCTCTCAATTTTACTCTATCTATTGGAGGTATTATTCTTTGCTT
>JANIPM010000231.1:53206414-53218625 GCA_027478405.1 Erythroxylum cassinoides
AAAAATGGCAAATATATATGCACTAATTATATTTTAATTAATTAATTAATTAAAATTATATTATATTTAATTAAAAATGACACAAAAATATTTTTAGTATAATTAATTAATTAATTAATCATTATAAATGTGTTGAAAATATTTTTAATTAATCAATTAATTATTTTTAATTAATCTATTATTATTATTATTATTATTATTATTATTATTATTATTATTATTATTATTAGTGACATGCGTGCATGCATGGAGCAGTTAAATGTTGAGTAAAAAACTAAAATAAAAAATAAGAAGTCACGTCTGTGAGCGATAAATCACAAGCGTGACGCATGACGCGATGATAAGATAGAACTTAAAGGAGCCGTTGGATCAAAGAGATGATGAGATGAAATTTCGTGTTCGTCCATCCCATTCGTCCTTAGTATTATATATTTAATGAAATTCATTATTTTGACATAGCCTGCATGCCTAACTACCACTGGCACCATTGCCTCGTAAGCTTTGACGCTTTTTTCTTTAGGATTTTTTTTGATACAAAGGAAGAAAAAACAAAAGCCAAAGTGCATGGTTTTGCAATACATCGCTCCCTGTTTATCTCGGTGAAGGAGCTCCATTACTATCAGCGGAGACTTCTAGAGGATATGCAGTCCCAGATTGACGATGGCTACGATTGAGGCTAGATTGTCTGCATACTGGTTTCCTTCTTGATGTACGTGCTAGAGTTGCACCTCCCAATCTCGTTGGATTAACCCACGAGTACCTGTCACAAAAAATTCTCATTAAATAACACTATATTAGAAGAGGACAGGATGATTATAACTTCTAGGGAATCTACTTCTACTATTACTCGTCTATAACCCAGAGTCCAAGCCAGATTAAGTCCTGGGTGGACGTCTCAGAGTTCTGTAGTTAGCGGTGAGCCCCTTCCAATATGTTGAAAAATCCACCGCACCACTGACTGTGCCAGTCACGAATGATCCCCCCAGCAGTAGCGATGGTAGCCCTTGGTTTTACTGCACCATCTGTATTGAGCTTGACCCAGTTCGCTAGTGGTTTTGTCCACCCGACGAGACCCCCTATGGGTAAGCCTTGTGTGGGAAGCACACAACTTTCTGCTGCTCGTGCCCTTTCAATCCATTCTACATATTCCATCATTGCTCTGTCTCTTTCTACCGGCCAAGTGAAGTCTGATTCAAAGACACTTTTGTTTCTCCAGTGCTATAGGAACCAGTAGGCTACTCCAAAGATAGAGGCCCAGTCAAAATGCTTCACTTGACAATGCTTTGTAAGGTTGTCTTGTAACCCACAACCCCGCATCTTGTAGGAAGAATTCCGTAGTAACCAGTTTCGGGGGAAAATTTTCCTAGAAGGCTCTCACTCTCGGACAATCCTTCATGACATGGAGAGTGGATTCTTCGTGTCCACAATTGTGACAACTGCTAGTCGTAGCGATGTGATGTGCCACTTATTGTTGATTGCTCATAAGTTTTCCTTTTGTCATTAGCCATAGGAAAGCCCTAATCTGTTGGGGTCCTGCCCACTTCCAAATTGATCCCAGAGACGATTTTGTTCATTAGGGTTCCTACCTTCGAGTAATTCGTAAGTTGATGTCACTGTAAATCGTCCATGTTCTGTTTGTCCCCACTGGATCGTATCGTCCTCTGTGCTATCTGTAGTAGTGGGGATCTCTGCAATGTCCAGACAAACTGAGGAGGGGAGATAATGTTGGAAAAGGTTCCACTTCTAGGTGCTATCCTCGTTTTGAAAGTCCACAATAGAGGCGTAAAGGACTCTTTCAGGGATTGGGGAATTTGCCACATGAATAAGAGGCCCCCAATCTTTGACCCAGTTATCCAGCCAGAACAGGATTCTCCTGCCATTGCCTTGACGCCAATTAAGATCCTGGCGGACTACATGCCAAGTTGCAGATACCCCTCTCTAAATGCTTGACGCTCCTACCCTATCAATAGTAGGAGGAATATGGTACAGGTCTATGTGGTATTTTGCTCTCAAAATCCTAACCTATAAAGCTTGGGGCTGTGTTATTAACACCCAACCCAACTTAGACAATAAAGCGTCATTGGAAGAGCAAATTCGTTTAATGCCCAGGCCCCCCGCTTTCTTGGGTTGACAAACTGTTTCCCAATTTGCTAGATGCAGCTTCCTATGTTCTTCCGTAGAGCCCCAAATAAAATCTCACATAATTTCACTCCAAGTCATCACAAAGCTATCTCGAAAGTCTAACCTTTTGCATCGAATAAATGGGGAAGGCTGTCAACATAGACTGGGTTAGGGTCACTCGGCCTACTAGAGACAGTACTCGTGCCCGCCATCCTGCAAGTTTCTGACGTGCATTATCTAGGATGTGTTGATAGGTGCGTCTTGATACCCGCTCATGTAACAACGGAACTCCTAGATATGTCCCCAAATTGTTCTTGCGAGAAATGTGAAGGTCTTGACTGATCCTACGCTTGAGGGCTGGGGAGACGTTCTTCGAGAAGAAAATTTGAGTTTTGTCCGTATTCACTTTGTGTCCCAAAGCTTTACAAAACACTTCTAATATTCGTGCGATAACTTGGGTTTGAGACTTTGTAGCTTCTGCAAATTGAACTAGGTCGTCAGTAAAGAAAAGGTGGGATATCGGAGGCTCTATAGGGCTCAGTTTTATTGGTCGCCATATACCTTGTTCCACCTTTCTCGAAATAAGTTGACCTAGTCTTTCCATGCATAGGACAAAAAGGTAAGGTGAGAGTGGATCTCCTTGCCTAATATCTCGTGAAAAGCTAAAGGGATCCGTAGCTGTCCCTTGCCGCGCGAGTTGCAGAGTCACGGTGGACACACACTTCATAATGACCAAGATTAAATTTTTTGGAATCCCGATGTCCTTTAAAGTATTGTTAATAAAATCCTATGGAATCCGGTCATAAGCTTTTTCTTGATCTACCTTGATAGCCATACTCCCGGTCTTCCCCTTTTTCTTTCGCATCGAATGAATGACTTCCTGAGCGATGATAATATTATCGGTGGTTTGTCTGCTCGGGATAAAGCTGCTTTAAGGCTCCTGCACGAGCCAAGCCATGTGGTTTTTTAGGCAATTGACAATAACCTTGGAAATGATCTTGTAGAGCACATTGCAGAGGCTTATTGGACCGAATTGTGTGATATGCCTCGGGGAAGGAACTTTGGGTATTAGGACTAGGATGGTTTGATTCAAATCTTTTTCCATCTTTCCAGCCTGAAGACTTCCTTAATGTACTCTATCACTATTGGCCCGACCTGTCCCCATTGCTTTTGAAAGAACAGGGCATTGAAACCATCTACTCTTGGAGCTTTATTTGGGTTCATGTCGAACACTGCTAATCGGATTTCATTGTCTTAGATCGGTTGATTTAAAGTATGCAGTCGTTCAACAGAGAGCAGAGGAAAAGCTCATGAGATTGGGTAAAAGTGAGGAGGCCCATCGTCTTGTCTGTACAAATTGATGAAAAAATCTCGGGCTAATGTGCTCAATTGTACCAGGTCAGAGATCTGGATCTCCTGAGAATCAGTGGATCGCTCGATCTTTAGTTTTTTCCGTTTGGAGAGCGTGAATGTATGGTAATATTTTGTGTTCTTATCTCCCTTCGAGATCCATTTGCATCGGGCTTTCTGATGCCAAAAGATTTCCTCTTCACATAAAACCTACATCTTTTCGCTACTTAATCTTTCCTCCAATTCTAACAATGAGTCCAAATTATCACCTATCATGGCCTTCAGAATGCCCTGGAGCCTTGCTAGCAAGTGTTTTTTCCTATAGAAAATATTCTCAAATTCTGAGCTATTCCATCTCGAGAGTTGGAAGGAGAAGAGGCCTAACGCTTTACTCATTGTCTCCGTGGTTGGTAAGCAATGCTTCGCAACTACTTCAGCAAAATCTGATGAGTAAGCCAGGCATTTTGGAATCTAAAAACTAGGGATCCCGTTAATCTAGGAATCGGTGTTTGCAGATGAACTAGCATGGGCCTATGGTCTGACCTAAGAAAAGGTAAGTGGTGGTTCTCTGTGTAAGGGAAGGCTTGGAGCCAAACTGTCGAGTCAAAAACTCTGTCCAGCCTAGCTTGAACCATTCCTCGGCGCCATGTAAATTTAGAGCTTATAAATCCAAAATCATGGAGGCTACACTCGTGCACCTAATCTTGAAACCTTCTGTTCACTACCCGCGTATTCGTGGCTCCACCTCGTTTGTCCCCTATCTCCCCTACAAGCCAGGGGCGATGGATAGAGCTTCCTACCCATTTTAGGAGAGGCCAGAGGTAGGTTTGAGAATTGGCTTGCCGGCTTGCATACACCGCTGTAAATTCAAATGAGCAAGTGTCAAACTTGATCTGAGTGTGAATAAATTGGAGGTGAGCTAGAACTATAGAGATATGGATAACCTCCTTCCATAACATCCATATTCCTCCAGAGAAACCTTCAGCTTCTACCCTAAAAGAGTAGTCGAACCCCAAAGCACTGATAACTTTACAGACCCTAGGTCCACTAATTCGGGTTTCCATCAAGACAAGGATACCCAGAGTAAAATGCCTAATGTAATTACGAAGAATGGCGTGGAGTTTCTTCCCTCCTACCCCTCGGCAATTCCAAATTAAAATTGACATAAAGAAAGTCTAATTAGGAGCAATACCTCCAGCCAGAGCATCCTTGGCTCCCTCGCCCTGAGGCTGTAGTTCCTACACCGCTTCAGAGTGTGTTTGAGGCAAGAGATCCGGGCTTTCCACGCCGGCTGCTATATTTGGAGGGTCGGTATAGGCCATTTCATTATCCACACTAATTGTCCCCATCTCCGCCTGGACTTCAACTCCGTCCATCAACTGGAGGCCCTCGTCGATAACCGAATCTCTGTCCGCGAAGTGCTGACTATCACATACCATTTCCGTATGAGACATTATTTCAACCGCTATATTTTTCTCTCTATTGGTGTGTTGTAATTGGATTTGTGGGACTGTATCTTTGTCCTGGGCCTGGGGAGCTTTGGTCCCAGAACTTTCCCCTTTAGTTCTAAGCATTTGGGCTTGTAGCTGGCCTTTAGGCCCTTTACTGTTTTTAGGCCCAGCTGATTTACTCAAGGCCTCTCTTTGGGGTTGCTTACCTTTACCCATAATGTTGGTTAGCTCCAATCTGGATCTGAAGCCCACATTGCTAGTTGATAGTGGGTCTGTTGGCACGGTCTCACATTAGTCTCCAGCTGCTCCTATTCTGTCAGGACATCAAAAGCCTCTTGATTTTTTCCCAGTGCAGTACGTTAGCTAGTCTGTGCATGGCATTGTGATGGCATTTGAGGTTTTCGATGGATCTTCATCCATGGGCCATAGCCGTTAGGCTTTTCGGCCGTTGTTGTCCCCGCAACGTGGCCTCCCATTGCTGTCCCCGGTGCTGCAATCTCCACTATCTCCTTCTCCGACGAGCTTGCGCCATCTTTAGTGTCGTTTGGTCGTGCTGGTGCAGTTCGGTGTCGCTGTGGGCATCCCTGTATTTCATGTCCTACTTTGCCGCACATATAGCATATATGCGGCAAACCTTCATAAGCGACCAACAGGGTCTCCCCATCTAGCTGAACAGAGGTCCGCAGTGGCGATGCAAATCGATGTCGACAGCTATCTGAGCATATTTTCCACGCTGAGCGAATAATGTGGCTTCGTCGATGCGAACCGTAGTTCCCACGAGATCCCCTAACGCCTATAATATGCCTGGATGATATCTCGCTATTGGAAGATCTGGGAAACATATCCAGACGACTGCTCGGTGAAGTTGGCCGTGGGAAGGTCAGAAGGTCGGTGTCCAATGCTACACCATCAAAACTTGTCCATATATGGTCCATAGTCCGTTGGTGAGAGCGTGAAGGTAGTCGGCCTCCTCCATGAATCGCATTAAGAAAGAAATCATGCTCCAGGTCGATAATCTTGATAGGGCCTCTAGGTTTCCATAGGTTCCTCAGCCATGTAGCTAACGTTTGGAAACCGATCCTCCTTCCCAACAGTTTCACGATCAACGCTTGATTCCAGATGTTGTCTAGTTTCGTTTTAAAATTTTGGGACAGAGCTATCTCCTCCCCTCCCCCCTCCCAATCTCTCCCGACAATGGCAGTACATCACCCTCTTTGGGTTTGATGTGTTCTTCGAGAAGCCAAGCTTTATCCTCGTCAATCATGGCTGCCGTCGTGTCCTTCATCAATGCGGCGCTGTAAGACGGCTTCGGGCGTGGTGGAGACTTGTCGCGCTTGCTGGTACGTCCCCTTTTGGGTAGGTGCTCCTCTTGATCGAGGAACGCCATGCGAGTCCCAGTCTGGTAAGAAGAAGTTCGAACCAGTTGCAGAAAGATAGTCAAAAGTAGTGAAGGAAGTTCGTCACCTTTTCTCTCTCAACACGACCAATCTCTTTAGGATTTTAATTCACTTAATAGTTTCAAAGTAATATAGCTTGTACGGATGACAATTGTTAGCTATGAGTTTAAATTTAGTTGTTTTCAATAGATCGGTTCACGGGTCAGGTCTATGTCCAAATTGACTCAAGACTTAATTATTCTAAGCAAAATAATATCGTTTTATTTTTAAAAAATTAGGTCTCGAGTAACTTGGGCATAAGGCAACCCAGGCCTGGATCTAATTAAAAAATAAAATTTCTACAATTTTAATTTTTAAAATATTATTTAAAAAATTGGACACAGGTAAGTTGGGCCACGAGAGGGCTGGATCAAACCGGACCTGTCATATATATATAAAAGAAAAAGTAAAAAATGGCGTCGTTTTTTGACAAAACAACTCTTTTTTTAAAAAAAATTGTTGGGTCAAGGGCAAGACCGGGTTAGCTTGCAACTTGCCTCTGATTGGACAGTGATCCGGTTGAGCTGACCGTAGTCACCCCGTAGTTGACCTATGACCAAATCGAGCTGACTATGGTTTGCTATGACCTGTTCAAACCCGGCCAAAATCGGACTGGATAGGCAAGATCCGATTTGCCATCCCTACTCAGAATTTTGGTTTCGGAAAATTTTAGGAGCTATTAGCCTAAAACGAGTGATGGGTAGCATGTGGATGGCCGGTCCATCACGTGATCAAGATAAGATAACGTTTATTTTTCCTTCAAAAGCAGTGGGCTTAACTTCCATTTCTATGTCTGACAGATGGGGGGTGATAAGTTATGAATTCTTACATGTGGGTTATTAACTATTACTGCCTAAATTGACATCATCACGAGAACACAACCACTTTGCTGTCTGTGTAGTTATAGAACACAGACATTTGCATTATGACAAGAAAGGACTCCCCTGTTGAGAAGTCACTGCGTCTCATTCATATAGTAACGTACCGTAACATTGAATAAAAGATAATATGACGCTCCTCTATGGTTTAAATGGATTTGAAAACACTCTTCCAGGTTGACCTCGAATCAAAACCTTCTCCTGCTGATTTAGTAAATATAATTGGACGGGAAATGGATAACAGGTAGAGGACAAGAGGGCTCTTACAAGTGGGATTTGGACAACAAATTCATCTTAAACGTATGTCATTGGAAACTATGGGAGATGTTTTATGCTTCACTAGTTGCCTAACTAATTGAACTACTTCGGAACTTTTGAGAAACCATAATGCAAAACTATATTACGAAGAAAAAACAAGAGAGGAAAAGAGTAAAGTACAGTTTAGTTGTTCCATCAGTTGTCAATTATGTCGGATAAATCCTAAAGCCCGTGGTGATCATAACTGATCGGACGCCACCAACCTTTGCCTGATTAGTTAACAGCTTGGACTAACTTCCCTTGTAGGGTTTAGGCTGGAGCTAGTGAACATCAACTCTTAAAATAAAAGAAAACATGGATATCAAAAAACTTTGAAACGAAATTGCGCTCAAATAAGGGTGTGGTTAAATAAGGATGTTCTTACTTATCCTCAATATAAGGAAGAATAGAAATTCATATGATTTATATTTATTATAATTCTTATTATCATCTCTATGTTAATGAAGCACAACCTTATTTAACCACTTTCTTCTTATTATCATCTTTATGTTAATCAAGCACACCCTTATTTAACCACATTCTTCTTATTATCATCTTTATGTTAATCAAGGACACCCTTATTTAACCACATTCTTACTATATTAGGAGGTATGAAATATTAGCTAGGAGATATAAAAATTCTGTTCGTTCAACATGTTACTATCCATATTAACCTATGTTACAGTTATTTTTTCAATTCATAGCGAATTTGGATTATAAGAGAGTCCTTGTCCCGATTCAAAAGTAACGAGAGAATGGAGCCTCTGAAAATTAAAAGAACGTAAACTGAATGGATATCCGTGTCTGGTACAAATCATGACAGGTCGTGTTCCAGGATGGTCTCTGCAGGTTCTAAAGCACTAAAATTTGCAGTCCCAGAAGGCATCTTCCTCCATTACAATGAGGAGCCAAGCCTCTCTCAAATTCAGCAGTTTTCCCTCCCACCCATTTTATCATAATGACAAGAAACAAGTTTTAATTGAAACCAGACCTTAAACTAAAGTGGTGTAAATCAGGACCAATATCAATATGAAGTTGGTTTTGGACTCACTCCTCGGCAAGACCCACACTCTTTAGCACCAGCGGGGGTCTACGCTTGGTCTTGTCACCTAACGCCACATGTACATTATTTCCCATGCTTACTGGTCACTACTCACGGGGCAGTAGTAGAGATACAAGTACCTATCCCCACTTCAATCTTCATAATGTTTTTGCTTCCAACGGCCACCAATAGAAACTTGGAGCGTTTCAAATTAACATCAGAAAGAAGTAAAAGGTTCTATTAAGTGAAATATAGGAAATTCAAAAAACATATTAAATAGCATCAAATTAAAAGTCTCTCCTGATCAGATACATTATCTAGCCAACCTACCTGCTCACCCACCACCACCACCAAGAATTGTACACTAGAAAAAACCGGACTAAACCGAACCGGGTTCACTCGCCCGGTTCTATATCTCCTATACTCTCTTGTTTGTTTCCTTCTTCTAACATTGACTATATTCTATCAAAAACCGGACATGGCCAGAGGGGGGGAAAACCCGGTTCAACTTGGCCTGAAATCTCCTTCTTCTTACGCATCTCTAGTACTTTTCGGTGGTGATTAGAATGCAATTCACTCGAAAAAGTCGGGCTACAGGCGGGTCTGTATTCAGGTAGGAGCCGACCCGACTTGTACCGGACACCACAAGCGTTGCAAAGCGTCTTGGCTCCTAGAGGACCAGTTCTCCACTGTGGCGTCTTTGGGACGCCGCAATGGCTGCAGCGCCGTGGCTGTTGCTGTGCTCCGCAGCCGGCGGTAGCGGCTTCCAATGCGGGCTTTTTCTTATACTTCTTTTCCGGAGGTTTCTCTGAGCAAACCGGCTCAGCCGGTTCAAGTTTCGAACCGGGATTGACGCAGATGAGCCAAGGGCTTGAAGTGCTCGAAGACGACGACGAAGTGGTGGAGCTTGACGATGAGTCCGTCGTTAAAGATGGCGACCCAGAAGACCAAACCCTCACGCCGGTTCTTGCACGTTTGCTTCTGGCCTTCGCCGGAAACGGAGTCTTAAAGCACGGCTCTGTTAAAAGCTTTGCGGACTCCGGGTTGTCTTCAGTCTTTGCTTTGGCTAACAAAATTCCCGCAGGAAATGGAGTTGAATATTCCGAGTTGGAATCTTCTACAAAATTAGAGAGCCATTCAAGACTGGCCAAATCATCCGCCTGTAAAAATGGCCCCTTTTGGTCAAAAATTTGTCTTGCAATTAACAAGCACAATTACCACAACGAAAAGAACAAAAAGACGGTTCTTTTAGAAGGAAACCGTACAGGGACACCGAGTTCACTAGCTGGAACGGGCATAGACTCCTCCTTCGCAGAGAAGTTGGTGCTATGGTCGCCATTTTTCTCGTTTCGAGGGGATTCTTGTTTAGGAGAAACAGAGACAGGAAACGTTTTCTCTTCTTCTTCTTCTTCAGTGAACCCTTCCTCGTTCGGAAAGTCCAAGAGCTCGTCGACGAAAAAGTCATCACAACTGGCGCCGTTCACGGCCCAAAAATCCTCAAGGAACGCTTGTGGGCTCGATTTCATGGTCAACTCCGGCCTAATACTGGTCTTCAAAGCGGCTTCAACGCATTCCATTTCAACCTGAACCTAAAAAAAGAACAAAAGCCGTAAACTAAAAGCAAAAAAGTTGAAAATTTTGGCAACAAAAACCGAGTCTTTTCATTCTAAATTGCGCGACCCCTTACAGGACAGAAGTTCATACCTTAAAAGGAGAGGATAAGAGACTCAGAGGAGATGAGGTTATGGAGGGGAACTGGCGAAAAAGGGGAAGGTGGTGAGTTCGGTAAAGCATTGAATGAGAAATGAAAGTGTGGTATACTAGAAATGATTTTCTTTTACTTTTCTCTTTCTTCGAGATTACAGCATACAATCTCTCTACGACTGTATGTATGTATGTATGTACTATGTATCTCTTTCTCTTGTATATTTATTCTATACGTTTTTGGAGTTTATAACATAACTTGTCCTGTTCATAAATATGCAAAATTTCTATTTTCTAGTCTGAGCTTCCAAGGACTTTATCTTCCCCACCCTTTTGACTTTTAACCATCGAAAAAAAAAAAAGACGACTTTAGAGTGCTTCATAACAAATGGAAAGACCAGGAGGTACCACCCCATCATCGTAGATTCTTAACTTTGTTTTATTTCGAATAATATTTTAAATGTTCAGTTTCCATTTATCTTCGGTCTCTTTAAAACTTATTCTGTAGTGCGTCTTTTTACAGAGGGACGCTCGGTGTTGTCCGGCCTATCAAAGTCCTAGTTCGTGAACACCGCTACATTTTGTGTTCTGTAACTTTTATCTTCCTGAATTTTCAATTTGTTCAGCTTTTACTTTTGCAATTTTTGGTAAGAAACTTTTGGCTCTTCCCTTCCAAACCTTTGATATGGCTTCGAGTCTTTGACTGCAACTCTTTTTTAAAAAGAAAAATTTTAAAAATAGATTGATAAATTAAAGATAACGTACAACATTAAGAGAATAAAAATACACTCTTTAGTCTTTTACAACAAAACGACGATACATAATACAGTACAAGCAAAACCAATTAGAACAACAGCGTAGTAAGAACGATACTGTTGTTTATTCAAAGTAAGTAGATTGTAAATGAGATAAAAAGACTCCTCCTATCTACGTATGGAAGATGCTAGTGTTTCCAAACTAGGGCTACGAGAACATAGGTAATCTATAAGTATCCTGACTTGCTTCTATCATTCTATTGACAATATGACAAACTAATTCTTCAAGTACGACGGTATTTGCCCACAAGAATAATCAACTACAAACACCATTTATACTTCATCTCCGTAGAAAAATTTGGCTTAACGTTGCTATCAAGATACATTTTTTTGTTTGTGAGCATCATTTAATCCCCTATTGATAGTATTTGAGATTTTTCTTAGCTAATTTCTTTTTTGTAGTTTTTAACTGCACACAAAAATCTCCTAGAATGTCAGGGATTTGGTCTGCAATTAATAAAAAATCACAATCATTTGTTGTCAAATCTAGATTACTTTCTCAAGAAGAAACCATTTTCTTTTCTACATTTTGAGAGAAGATATTCCAAGTCCCCCGACTAACCACACCGTCACTGGAGTTTATCTTTGTTGTCTGTTCTTCATACTCTAACCTAACTTTAGAATTTTCGTTTTACCCAACAGTTACTAATGGTGTTAACATATTAGCCCAATCCATCTGACAATGATCTAAACATTACGAGGTGAAGTGATACTCTTCATTTTTCAGGCCATTGAGAGAGGTGTGCCTAGGTACTATATTGGGCTTCTAACTTTCAATATCTGAGGTTTCAATTGCTGAGTTATCTAGAGTCTCATTTGTAACAATTTATTCTCCCACAACTTCATCATTATCCACTAGGAAGAATCAACCTCCAATAATTCATCATGTCATCCGGTTTGAAAAAGTTTTCCTTTATGGATCTATTTGTTGGTTGAATTATGAGGTTTCCAAAGATATCTTACCTTAATTTCAAAATTTTCAATCTCTCATGTTTCACTCAATTTGAGAATCGGTAAATGATCAGGTAATATGACATTCTTTTTGACCTTCATATAGATTTTTGCATACCTTATTCGGTCCATTCTAAATGTTTGAACATTCATACAAAGAGGCTTT
>JANIPM010000231.1:53218725-53230307 GCA_027478405.1 Erythroxylum cassinoides
ATAACAGGGTTTGGTTTGTTGTAGAAAAAAACAAGTTGTCAAAATTCAGAGAAACGATGTTTTTTTGTTTCTGTAAAACTGTTGTGGTTTTTTTATTTTTAGAAACAAAAAAACGCAACAGAGTAAGCCAAACACGTTTTACTTATTTGTTTTTCTTTTTACAAAAACGACAACAAAAAACAGAGAAAAAAAAACAGAAACAAACAGCCCCTTAGTCTTTTACAACAAATCGACGACACATAATACAGTACAAACAAAACCAATTAGAACAACAGCGTAGTAAGAACAACATCATTGTTTATTCAAAGTAGATTGTAAATGAGATAAAAAACCCCTCCCATCTACATATGGAAGATGCTAGTGTTTCTAAACTAGGGCTATGAGAACATAGGTAATCTATAAGTATCCCGACTTGCTTCCATCATTATATTAACAATATGACAAACCAACTCCTCAAGTATGACAGTATTTGCCCACAAGAATAATCAACTACAAACATCATTTATACTTTATTTCCATAGAAAGATTTGGCTAAACATTGCTATCAAGATACAATTTCTCATTTATGAGCGTCGTTTAATCCCATATTGTTGATATTTGAGATTTTTTTTGGCTAATTTCTTTTTTTGTAGTTTTTAACTGTACATAAAAATCTTCTGGAATGTCAGGAATTTAGTCTGCAATTGATGGAAAATCACAATCATTTGTTGTCAAATCTAGACTGCTTTCTCAGGAAGAAACTATTTTCTTTTCTACATTTTGAGAGATGATATTCCAAGTCCCCGACTAGCCACACCGTCACTGGAGTTTATCTTTGTTGCTTGTTCTTCATACTCTAACCTAACTTTATAGTTTTCATTTTGCCCAACAGTTGCTAATAGTGTCAACATATTAGCCCAATCCATCTGACAATGCTCTAAACATTATGAGGTGAAGTGATACTCTTTATTTTTCAGGCGATTGAGAGAGGTGTGCCTAGGTACTATATTGGGCTTTTAACTTTCAATATCTGATTCAATTGCTGAGTTATCCGAAGTCTCATTTGCAACAATTTGTTCTCCCACAACTTCATCATTATCCACTAGGAAGAATCAACCTCCAATAATTCATCATATCATCCAGTTTGAAAAAGTTTTCCTTTATGGATCCATTTGTTGGTTGAATTATGAGGTTTCCAAAGAGATGTCACCTTAATTTCAAAATTTTCAATCTCTCCTGTTTCACTCAATTTGAGAATCGGTAAATGATCAGGTAATATGACATTCTTTTTGACCTCCATATAGATTTTTGCATACCTTATTCAGTCCATTCTAAATGTTTGAACATTCATTCAAAAAGGCTTTAATACTTAATAGTTTTAATTTTATCATTTTCCCGCTTATTGCTTCTTAATTTAGTTTATTTAGCAAGCAATTGTGTTGTCTTATGAAAACTATTTTCAAAGTTTTCTTACAACACAAAAAAACTTTCTTATTAATTGAGCTTTCTTATCATTATATCTCAAAAGTCAAAAGTTCAAATTACACAATTCGACAATCCGTGATGAAATGGGGCCTAATGAAATGAGGATTAGGTATGATTAAAACCTACCAAGCAACCCGTAAGTTTTTTATTGTGATAAAACATGATTAATTTTGTTTAATAACGTACGTGTTAACAAACGAGTTCCAATGAAAAATATACCGTATCAAACTATGAAACCATGAGAATTTGGTGTTAAGAAGACCGACTGAAAATGCTACACCCTCTTGTCTTGAAATACAAGATAATAACACCTTCCAAATTATGGCATGTACTCTTGACAATCTTTTGCTTGAAAAGAATAAAATTGCCTTCTTTAACTCGATACCAAGCAAGGCAAATTGGGAAAGAAGCCGTCCCAAAGTTGTTATCACCCTTTTTTTGATTAAGGAGAAAAGAGAAATACACCCAGAAAATGGAAGGCCAACAAGTTGGACTAAGCGATTTATGCGAATGTTACTAGTTGCAGTATCGAGTATGGATGCTATGTTAGGCTATTTACGGCCAACCTTTTAGATTATTCTTTTTGTTGTTTGGAAAATTGTGAATTGGGATTTTCTATTGTCAGTCGATCTTAAAACCTTCCACTACTATCATCTTGTTAACTCGGTGGGTTTGAATTGAAGATCTAAACATGCAAAATGTTACAAAAGCAAAGCGTATTACGTTAATGTCAAATTAAAATGTTAATATCAATGCGATTAATTATAATGTTTAAACATTTGCAAGCACATTTGATAAAGTGTCTCGCGAAATTGAAGGTTTTGAGATGTATAACATTGAAGTATCATTGGCAATAATTACCAAAGCTTGGGACAGGCATACCTTCAAAGCAAAGAGAGAAAAAGTGAATGCCATGACCAATGAGTCGAGGCCAGCTTTTGTCTCTGACCCTAAAGTACCCAAACGACATGACGTAACCCAAAAAAAAGTTAGATTTATTAATCAATTTCGTGATGAATTAAAAATCCACAATAGGTTGATCTAAGCAGTTTTTGTTGTTGTTGTTGAGAATTTAAAAAAATTATTAAAAATTAGAGAAGTTTACATCAGGAGGTGTCAAAAAGGTCTACTTTGGACTCTAACTTTTACATCAAGTCACGCCCACTTTCGTGTGGCAATCCCGCTTAGGTCCGCTTAAGCAAGATTCAGCCTTCTCACATGAATGTTGCTGAATAATTCCGTTAGCCTTCGAACACCTCACGCGGACACAAATGTTTAAAGTGTTTCTCTCACACACAAAATAACACAAATGTAAAACAGAGTAAAGAAAACAACAAGAGACATATAAATATAGCCGAAGTTGCTCATTCAGTAACTCTCAACAAAACGTTAACAAAAGATACAAGTACTTCCTCCTCGAAGCACTTACAAGGAACTTCCTAGTCGAAGCCCTTACCCAAAATCTCTCAACTCTCAAAGCTTTATCCTCTGAGTGATTTCTCTCAATGAATGAATGACTCAATGATTGAATTCCATTGCTCTCATCTCTAATGAGCTATTTATAGGCTCCTCTTACTTGGAAAGCAAGTTCAAGATCTTTAAGGATCTCCACATTCCTAATTGATCTTATCAACTAAAGATTATACTGCATCACACCGACCAATGGAAAGACATCCCATTTCCCTTAGGACTCTTCTAGTTGGCTACATTAAATCAGAATCTAATCAAATAAATATTACGTGCCAACTTGGAAGATTGCATCCATATCCATGAAGATCTTTACTATCTCGATTCTCTCACATGGCCTTTATCTCTTAGATTTGATGAAACTCCAATGTGATCTTCAAGTTGATCTCGCCACATCATCATATGCCAAATCATCCATAGTTACCACGTCACTGCTGATGTGTTTTCCAAGTCACCAAGGCATATCCGCACATAGGTCCATCAATGCACATCTATAGACAAGTCCATCTTCCATGATCAAGCTCACTCATAGTGCAATCTTGTCGTTCCATGACTAAGTACAAGTCACATTCCGAGTTATTGTAAAACTTTACATATTTTACATACCTTCGACCTGCCTTGCCGAAGTCAAATGCTTATGCGCATTTTCTCACTTGCATGCCTTTATGCATCCTCGTGGGATCTCGTATATCTTTGCGTATTTTTGTGTGCCCTCGGGTCTCGCATGACTTAGTTTGCCAACTCCATAGGGCCTTGTATCCGAATCTTAAGTCTCGTCGAAAATTTCCACCAATGCGCATCTACGCGTGCCCACGCTTATCGAATCTCGCCTACTCTCGAGATTTTTACCGATACTTCCTGCATCCCTCGCCTATTTGGCAAGTTTCTTAGGTTTTGCTTGCCAACTAGCAAGACTTTGCCTTATTCCCTTGTCAACACACCTTTCTCGTGTCGACATGCATTCAAAGCATTGGTTAAGGCTCGCCAACACTCACACGATCCCGCAGTCTAGACTTAGAGATCTAACAGGAGGACTCTCCCATATGAGATAGACCCACTTAAAACATTGATATGTCTAGGTTAAGACAAAACGACGATGTTCAGAACAATGTTTAGTGAGCAAAGTCATCTAACATTTAGGTTATAACGAAATGCATCTTTCTCAAATCTTCAAATGTTTCTATTTAGGAGGGTGACAGGTGATGCTTTGAAGGCGAGGCTAGCAGTGTGGCTCCATTGTGTTTTTTCTACTCTTTTCTCCGCACAAAGAAGATCTCAACTTAAGTAACATACTTAACTTCAAAATCGCGATGAGTTTTAGCAATTAGGGCATAACGATATTATTTTCCAACTCTTTAGACATTGCTTTCTTTTGGAGGTCTGGGGGTTCAGCTCTGCAATGACAAGTTGGAGTGGGAGATCCCAACTCAGTTAAGCTTCTCAACCCAATATGATTACATCCTTTATATATATAAATCTCCACAAAATAATAAACTACATGTTGATAATAGGGATTTGGTGGAACATCGGTGTTCCTTCAAGAATGACGCGACTAAGGAAGAAGAATATCTGAGAAAGCCCTTTCCTTTTGAATAGGTGAGTCCAGATCAAGCTATACTTCAGTAGTTTTTCGTGAGTAGGTGAATGAATAATCTGCTAGAATCCATGAATTTCTATGCATGAGAGATCACTGCTTTTTTGAACTGTTCTGAACTAAACCCAGGTTGTATGATACTTTTTTGAGTAACATGAATTAGGAATAGACAGTGAGGACTGTATTCTCTAAGTAAGAGTCATCCTCTGTTACAGTGCAGGTTCAACTGATTTGTAATTAGTTGTTCTCTTATGCTAGCAATAGTAAGTTATATAAGAGAGAATAGAGAATTAGATTTCTCTTTAAACCTTTGCTATTCCTCTCATTCCAAACTACTTAAGTACATGTAGCAACCGAGACCATTATAATAGCCCTATCATATTTAGGAATATGCAAATGAGATAACTCCAGTAGGATATCAGAGAGTCTGCAATAGTTAAACCCAGGGGCACATAGTCTTGAGATTTTAGCCCAAATCTCTTTAGAGAAAACACACTCAAAGAAGAGATGGTCTCTAGTTTCATCCTCTATGTTGCAAGAATACATATCTTAAAGGAGGATAGGAACTTTAGCCTATGCAAAGTGCTGAGTTTATTCAATATAGCTAGTCAGAGAAGAAAATTAACATTAGGTCTAAGAACCATCCTACTCTATTAGCTATCCCATCCTTCAACCTTTTAGCTTCCCTTATAGTTATTTTTGAAATTGGAATCCCATTCCATAAATAAATATCTCTCTCTGAGGCTTCTAAATTACGGAATGGGCAAGATTCTAATCTCATTTGATGATAACATCCAAATTCCATTTCTAACTATTTCATGGAGCTTAGTTTTCTTAGGGAACCCCTCTAATAGAGTTCTTGCCAACTGATTATGAATTAAAGTTCCTTGCCCTATCTAGTTCTCATATCATAAGGAAATTCTTTCCCCTACTCCTATTTGACAAGTTATGTACTGCTAAACTTCTTCCCTCATTCTAAGAATTTGGTTAAAGAACTAAGAGTAACTGTTTTTGATTCTTAGAGCCCAAAAACTCTCACCTTTTAATATATAGATGTGAACCATTTCATCCATATTGATTGTTTTTCACTTAGGATTCTCCAAATCCTCTTAGTCATAAGTAATTTGTTTTTCTTACTGATTGACTCTAATCCTAATCCTCCTTCCTCTCTTTATTGACAGATATTCTTCCAACTAACTTTTGCTATTCCTTTCTCACTATTTCCTTGCCCATCGAAACTGCTTCATCAATTTTTCAATTGTTTTAATAAGGCCTTTGGAGAGAAATGGGTAGAAATACCGGTAAGTTTGCATCGACATTATTACTGACTTCAGAAGCTAAAGTTTCTCTCCATAGAATAGGGCTCTATTAGTCCTTGATTCCAATCTTTTCTAGATTTTTTTTCTATTAATGGGATACATTCACAAAACCTTAGCCTTTTGGATAGGACAGGAATGCCCAAATATAGAAGAGGAGGATCTTTGATTTCCATACTCGTAACTAGAGATAAGGCATTAGAAAGGTGAGAAGCACTTTTGGAGAGCTTGAAATAACTTTTATAGAGATTGATACTTAGACTCGACATCTCCTTAAAAGAATTGAGAGTATTCGTCAGAAGAGAGACTAAGTGAACATTAGCCTTGCTTTGAAGAATAAGATCATCTGTAAAACATAAGCTGGTTAGAGAAAGCTTTTTATAATCGAAATTGTATCTAAATTTGGAGTCCTTTGAAGTGTTATACTTCAGCATTTGAGTAAGAACCTTCAAGCAAATTAGGAAAAGGTAAGAGGATTGAGGATCTCCTTGCCTAAGTTCTTTTTTGCCTTTAAACATCTTCATGAGGCTCCTATTTATCAATAATCCATACAAAGGAGTAGTAATGCATTCTTGAATCCACCTTATGAAACTATGGGGAAATTTGATGACCTCCATAGTTTGTAGCAGAACACTCCAGTTCACACTATCAAAGGCTTTATGTAAGTCCATTTTAATAGTACAGTTTTGAGGGCTTTTGCTGCGATTATACCCTTTCAAAAACTCCCGCACTAGAAGAATATTATCCCTAATATCCTTGTTGTTCAAAAGTGTAAAACATCCTTAAGCCTATTTTCCAAATTCTTAGTGATGATCTTATAGAGGAAATTAGTACAAGAAATAGGTCTGAATTCACTCCAGATAGCCGGCTTGGAGTTTTTAGGGACTAAATAGAGGAATGTCTTGTTAATCTCCTTAAGCAGTACACCTTTTAGGAAAAACTTATGCATAGCCTCCTTAACTAATCCCCCCACACTACTCCAAGTGTTTTGGTAGAAGACCCCATTCAAACTATCAAGTCCTGGTGTCTTAGAGCCATTCATATTAAAAATGACCCTCTTTATATCCTAATCTGTAACTGGTCATAAAGAAGCCTCATGTTTAAGAATTCTTACTAAAACAAACTGCATAAGATTAGCTCCAAATCTTATGGGGAAAAGTCTGAATCTAGGAGGTTTTTGTAAAAATTCATTGCTTCCTTAGGAATTCCATCTTGTCCAAACATAACCTCACCAGCGTCAATTTTAATGGAAGTGATTCTGTTTACATTCCTTCAAGCTAACACTGAATTAAAAAAGAACATAGTGCATCTATCCCCATCCTTTATCCAATTAACTCTGGTTCTCTGCTTCAATAAGGAACATTGATTATCCACCAATTGCAAGTACTTCTTAAGGGCTTCCTTTTCAGCTGTAGCTAGAGTACCATCTGTGGGATTATCTGCTAATGATTTCTGAATGACTGAAAGTTTATCTCTAACTATTTCTATCTCCTTAGAGAAATTCTGACTTCTCTTTAAGTTAAAGGTCTTCAATTCTTGTTTAATATACTTGAGCTTTTAGAGGCAAAGGTACTATTTAGTCTTATAGAACTCACACTCCAAACCCTTCATTAATACTTTTTGAAACCTCTCCATACTTACCAGAAAATTATTAAACCTAAAAGGATGATGGATTCTGGTAGTAGTAAACAAGTTATTAATCCTTATAAGAGAATGTGCAAAAATTCTAAGGTTTAGGAATTTTGCTGAGCTTCCTGAGAAAGTATTTAGCCATTTCATATTAACCATTTCCCTATACAACTTTTTTCTGATGTGCCAAATAGAGCTTTGTTTATTTGACCAAGTGAACCTATGACCTTCAATTTTTAAATATGCAAGTTCCACCTCCTGTATACAATCGAACATATAAGAAGAATAGTTGAGTAAGTTACAATTTCCTTCTACTTCTGATCTTAATAGAGTGGTGTTAAAGTCACCATTAACTAACCATGGAGCATTAATCAAAGTCTTAATTCTTCGTAGAGAATTCTATAGTTTGGTTCTTTGAAATACAGTGTTAAAACCTTAGACAAATGTAGCTAAAGCATAAGAATTTTCCATTTTGAAGTAGAGCTTAGTGTGAATAAACTGTTGATTGGATTCCAAAACCCTTCACCTCTAAAAATTCACCATCTTAAGCAATAATAATCCTTTCATAGGCATGACTTTGGTGGTTGTAAGAAATTGTCATTTGCTACCCAAACAACATAGTTTATTCAGATTAACTTCTCTAATTTTAGTTTCCAAAAGACAAAAAACTAGAGGCTTTTCCTTTAGAACAAAATCCCTTATCACATTGAGCTTGGAAGAGTTATTTATTCCTCGGATATTCCATACAATCATAGTCATAAGTGATTACTTTTCCCTTTGGAGCCTTTCCTACTGCTCCTATTACTTCTTCGAGAGATAACCTGATCAAACTGCTCCTCTTGAGAAACTCCATTTTGCATATCAACCTTTTATAGGCTTTGCTAATTCTGTTTGGGATCAAGAACTTCTCCACTTGGATTAATTTCACTAGTTTCCAGTACATTCTCCCCCTTATTCATTAGTGACATATTTAGGTCACAAATGGATTATAAAGAGCTCCTTCCTGTTGGTCTAAATCTGGGCTATTCTCCTCATGAATGCTATCCCCATTTATACGAGAATCATTGTCACCCTGAACCAGTTCATGATTTTCAGATACTTATTCTACCACCTCACATTCTTTGTTGTCTTCCAAAATATACTTTTCCATACCCCTCACCTCCCAATAGTCACCTTTACTGAAAACTCTTCCTATAGGTTTCTATTCTTTCCTTTGAGCTTTAAGAGACAGTTTCCATTGGTATGTTACCATAAATTTATCCTCTTTAAGGGAGTGTTCATTTGCCAACCTTAGGATAGGGATGCTGTCTTTCATTTCCTTAGAAATATCCATACTCACACATAACCGAGAAAATCCTACCCTTTTCTTCAACACAGTGTTTTCATCCATACATTTTGGTTTCCCCTAGTAACTAGCTAGCATACTCAAACCCTTAGTAGTTCAATATTCTAAAGGAATGTTGTGAATATTCACCCATAGAGGAATGTTCTTCATTATGATTTTTTTCTAATTCCATGCTTGGTTGCCAATTTTGAAGAAATAAAGGGAGTTGAGAGATGTGCCAACGACCTTCTTTAATTACCTTTTGAGTTTATGATTTTGAAGAGAAGGTAAATATTAAGTTATCCTCCTCAGTTAGCATTACCTCCATTAGAGCCCTTTTTAGTTTCTCTAAGTCCCTTCTTGTATCACTAGAAAAGCAGGCCTTTTGTCCATAAAAAACCCAACAAGAGTAGCTTCTCATGTCCTAGCTCCTTCCTGCAGAATGTCTAGACGAGGAGCTATCATTAGCTTTCCTTCTATCTCCACAAGTGGACTAAAATCCAAGGAAGAATCATAGTTATCTCCCACGACTTGTTTCCATGTCTTCCTAAGTCCTCTAGCAATGTCATTGATAGTAGAGACAGAAGGTTTGGGAGGAATGACAAAGGTAGAGTGAGGGATAATTGAAGAGAGGGATGAGGAAGAAGGATGGGCTATAAAAGATTGGGAAAGGATTGGGGAAGTGGCTGCTTTAAAGGTATTGGATAATGATGAAAAATCAGTCTCTATTTAAGATTTGGAAACCAATTAAATATGTTGATGTCTTATTTTGCAGGTCATCAAAGAAAGAAGAAAGCTGGAAAGGAAATAAAGGGCTATGGTATTCGGATGGAGGATGGTAAGAGTTCAGATCTAGGGTTAGCGATGGGTGTGTGGAAAGGAAGTTAAAGACAAGCTAGAGGACCTTACCATATAGATGTCTATCTTGAAGCAAACTTTTAGTATTCATTTGCTTGTCCTATGAGTGTATTTTTAGTCTACGAAACATGTCTCAAGGTAATACTCTCTTACGTGTTTATTATACACCCAAGACATTTTTTTAACAAGAACGCGTATTATCTGCAAAATTTTCAGCTCTAGTCGAGAAAAATACCTTTAAACTTGTTCTGCGACAACATATTGATCATCCATAATTAATTAATTATATATAACAAAAAAATAAGGTTTCAAAATGATGGTTTTTGTGTCTTTTTGTTTGTAAGCAAAGTCAGTGGTATCATTCACCCTAAAAAGAACATTATATGATATTCTTATATTCATACATATTTGAAGTACTTAAATACGTCGCTTTTCTTTTTAATTTAGATTAGCGTTAAATATAGATGTTCATCAATTCCAATTATCAATTAAATTATACTTCATAGTTAATATCAAATATGAGTGAAGCATACTAATCATGTTTCAAGTCTTACTTAATGTAATTCGTTATAGCTATGTTGCCTAGTAAACCGTTAGCAATTAATTTGAATAAAATATTAAATTAGTTAATAATCTCTTAATCAACAACAAGTTGGTACTCACAAGTCAACAAGTTGGTACTCACAAGCCGAAACGAACTACATCATTAGATATCCCAAATGGGTTCTCAACAAAACATAGGATGATAACAACAACAACAGCCACTTAAGATCTATAAAAAAATTTAATAGTATGCAGCTACTAACGAAAAAAAGTTCTCAAATGACCTACTTAATCAACAAACAAAGGGACAACGTCCTTATACTAAGAAACTGTATAAATACAAAGGAAAAAAGATACGAAGGTTAAGTACATAGTGGGTAGCCTGTAGAACAAAAAAGCTGTACGAGATGCCAACGGTGGGAGGGTTTAGAAATGGGCTAGAATCTCCACTTCTTCGAAGTCCTTTGGTCAGATACTGTGTTTTGACTGGATAAAACTCTGCCCGTTAAAGACTTTTGGTTTGTTTATTATTTTAACATTTTGAAGTTCGAAACCCGTGGACTTTGTGTCATATCTTCGAGTGTCCCTCCCTGGGTGTGTGGGGACGTGGGTAACGTGTTGATTTGACTTTTCCTATTTTGTCTGATGGCTTTTCCTCGTGGCTATCTATTACCTATATCGTTTATATTTCTTATTATATTAATATTACAATTTTTTTAAAACGTTACACGGTGTCTAACTTTTAGATGTGTATTGGTAAATTTTTAAATTGATATAATAATCTGTAAATTATATCAATGAGATAATTTATATTAAGTAAGTTATATATATGATAGGCTCAATTGAGAGAACGTTAATAAAAAGATTCGAATACTCGACTTTTTGATTCCATACTCCTCCTCACTTCACTATATCAATATTACAGCTATGTTACAACAAATTTAATAATAAATTGATGATGAACGTACGAACTTGCAATATTTTTCAGTTTATCTTCTGTCTATGAATTGACTGTAAATTTATAGTGACGATTACCAAAAAAATTTATAGTGACAAAGACCTAAACAATTTCTTTTATTCATTTAAAAAGAATGAGAAATTAGAAATATATTATTCATCTATTTGATAAAAGAGATATTAGAGATTTTAACTAACTCTCACACTGTTGGAACCCCACCCTGGTGAGTCACGTGTCTGACATCGTACGTGACATCTGAATGCGCATCCCACGAGAAAGGAATTCCCCACCAGGTCAAACCTCAAAAACGAACTCATTTCACTTACTTTCGAACAGATCTTGAAAATTTTATCCTAATCTCCCTCAATAGAATTGAAATTCTTAGGGCCCAAATTGAAATCCGATTCCTAAGCTAAAATGAAATTTCAT
>JANIPM010000231.1:53244103-53258999 GCA_027478405.1 Erythroxylum cassinoides
AATTTTTGTTTCGTTTCGTCTCAGTATATGAATCACAGTAACCATACGCAGTGGAAATGAACATCGTGATGAAAAAATCTTTAAAGGAAAGGGGAAGAAATAGGAGGACTTTGCTGCGACGACTTGGAATGCGCACCGCGCCGAAGATAACCCGACAGGAACACAAAGAAACTAGGGAGACTTTACTACGGCAAAACCATGAGTTCACTGCGGAGAAAGTAGCCCGAAATAAAAAAGATAGATAGAAAACTTTGACAAAGAAATGACAAACAGGACAAAAAAATATAGGACACAAGCTGGATACTCAGAAAACCTTTAAGTGCATTTATATGGTCATAAGGTACCAAATAACCTTAATAAAAGAAAGTGCAACACAATCAACAATACGAAACTTCTCCAAACTAGAAGATATATCATGCATTAGGGAAATTAAGCACACCAAAAGAAGGCAAGAGACAGAACTAGAAGGGGATATTATTGAATTCAAAAGCTACTAATTAAACTAAAAACTAAACTATTTTTCCTACTTGGGTAGTTTCTCACCCACACTTACTTAGCAAATTAATGCACCAAAACATGTCATGAGCAATCATAAGGCAAAAGTAAGTAAACAAGTGAAGGAAAGAAACAAATTGAGAGTCATGGAGGTTTCTGGTTCTAAAGCTTTAACAGATGGCCATTCACTTTAAGCTTAGCTCCAGTCTCTTCATTTAGGTGCTCAACCATACCAAAGTTGTGCACCTTTGTGACTATGTACGGCCTATCCTAACGATTGTTAAACTTCCCTTGCTTAAAAGTGAAACAAGCCTTAAACAACAACATTTTGTCTCCCTCTTTGAAGTTCTTCCTCAGGAGAACTTTATCGTGCTCAAACTTTGTTTTCTCCTTATAGGGTCAAGAGTTCTCGTACGCCTCTAGCCTCAACTCTTCCAATTATTGCAACTGCAACTTTCTCTCCATCCCAGAAGATTCTAAGCTCATGTTGCACTGCTCGACTGCCCAATATGTTTTACGCTCCAACTCCACTGGCAAGTAGCAAGCCTTTCCATAGATTAAGCAGTAGGGAGACATTCCAATTGGTGACTTGTAGGTAGTCTGATAAGCCCGTAGTGCTTCTTCTAATCACAAGCTTTAATCTTTCTTGGATGGCTTTACTATCTTCTCCAAGATGTGCTTCATCTCTCTATTAGATATTTCAGCCTGACTATTAGTTGGGGGTGATATGCAGTGGAGACTTTGTGAGTGACACCAAATTTTAAAAATAGGTTATCAACTACCCTATTACAGAAGTGTGTACCCTTATCACTCACCACAGCCTTTGGAATCCCAAACTCACAGAAAATGTTGGACTAAAGAAATTTAGACATTGTTTGGGCATCATCTTTTCTAATAGGTACAACCTCTATCCATTTTGACACATAATCTACAGCTAAAAGGATATATATAAAACCAAAAGACGGGGGAAAGGGACAATGAAATGAATCCCCCAAACATCAAAGATTTCCTAAAACAATAAAGGATACTAAGGCATTTCATGCCTTTTACCTAACCATCCAAAACGTTGACATTTGTCACAAGACTCGTAAAATGTGAAAGAATCTTTAAAAGGAGTTGGCCAGTAAAACCAAAGTCTAGAATTTTCCTAGATGTTTTCCTTGCACTGAAATGCCCTCCACGAACCATGGAATGGCAAGCTGAAATAATGGCATCGAATTCTTCACTAGGCAAACACTTTCTTATGACTTGGTCACTACACATCCTCCACAGATGAGGAGCATCCCAAATGTAATGCCTCGCTTCGCTCCTAAGCTTTTGTGACTGCAACTTAGACATAAGAGGAGGGGTGAGTCCAGTCATGAGATAATTATCTATATGCACATACCAAGGCTTTTTTAAAACTAAAACATATAAAGCTGCATTAGGAAAAGAATCATAAGTGAGTTCAAAAGAGTCTACTCCCCTTGTATCCTCTAGTAGCCTACTTAAGTGATCGGCTACATGATTCATTGCCTCGACTCGATCCTTTATCTCAAAGTCAATTTCTTGAAGAAGTAATGCCCATTTTATCAATTTTGGCTTAGATTGTGGTTTCTTGAGAAGATAGTAGACAACTGCATAGTCAGTAAAAACAGTTACATGAGAATTTAACAGATAAGGCCTAAACTTTTCTAAGGCAAAAGCTACTGCAAATAACTTTTTCTTTGTTGTTGTGTAGTTGATTTGAGCAGCATCTAGTGTTTTCGAGGTATATGCAATGACTCTTAGGAGCTTCTCCTCCCTTTGGTCTAAGATAGCTCCTACAATACAATTAGAAGCATCACATGAAAGTTCAAAAGGTAATTTCCAATCAGGGGCAATCAGAATAGGGGGAGAAATGAGTTTAGACCTTAACTCATCCAAAGCATCTTTACAAGAATCATCAAAGTCAAATGTTACATCTTTTTGTAAAAACTTTGAAAGAGGTAATGCAATCTTGCTAAAATCTTTTATAAAATGCCTATAAATCCTGTATGACCCTAAAATGATCTTATATATTTAACACAGATAGGATAAGGCAAAGAAGATATGACCTTTCTTAGCTTTATCAACTTCAATTCCTTTGTTATAAATCAAATGACCTAGCACTATGCCCTCATTAATCATGAAATGACATTTTCAAAGTCTAAAATCAAATTCTTTTCAATGCATCTTTTCAAAACTTTTTCAAAACTAGCAAGGCAATTATCAAAAAAAACATCATAAATAATGAATTCGTCTATAAAGAATTCCATGCATTCCTCTAAAAATTCATAGAAAATAACCATCATACAACACTGGAAGGTCCCTAGACCATTGCATAATCCAAAAGGCATCCTTTGATAAGAGAAGGTACCAAAAGGACATGTAAAAATAGTGTTATCTTGGTCCTTTAGTGCAATAGGTACTTGAAAGTACCCAGAGAAACCATCCAGAAAACAATAATAAGATTTGCCTGTAAGTCTCTTAAGCAACTAGTCAATAAAAGGAAGTGGGAAATGATCTTTTCGTGTGGCAAAGGAAGAGGGAAATGATCTTTTTGTGTGGCATCATTTAATCTTTTATAATCTATACACACATGCCAGAAATTTTGCACTCTTATAGGAATGAGCTCATCCCTATCATTTCTAACCACAATGACCCCAATCTTTTTAGGCACTACATGTACCGGACTAACCTACTCGCTATCAGATATGGGATAAATGATCCTAGCACTCAGAAGTTTGATGCTTTCTTTCTTAACCACATCTAGGATATTTGGGTTTAGTCTCCTTTGGGGTTGTCTTATAGGTTTGGAACCATCACTCAGTAGGATCCTATATGTGTAAATAGCTAGACTAATTCTAGGTATGTCTGCTAAAGTCCACCCTATAGCCCTCCTATGCTCTCTTAACATAGCAAGGAGTCTCTCTTCCTCACTGTTAGATAAGGAATTGGCAATTATGACAGGTAATCGCTCATTAGACTCAAGGAAAGCATACTTTAAAGTAGGGGGTAGGGGTTTTAATTCAATCTTAGGAGGTTGCACAACATAAAGGATCAATTCATGAAGTTTAAGAGAGAACAAATTACTCCCCTTTTCTTCAACCAATGATAGTTCAAGTTCTATGCGGTCAGCTTTACAATCTCTATCTATTCCAAGCGTTAAACCAACCTCAGGTTGATCTATAGTAGCAAATGCCTTAGATAAATCCTTCTGCATACCTAAATCATCACTAGACAACAACTCATCTAAGTATGTCAAGGTATGAGAAAAATTAAAAGTAGATAAGTCAGGAGATGTAAGGGATTGAGAATAATCCTTAGAGTCAAGGTGTCTTTGCATCAAATGAGCAGATGGAATAATTAAAAGTGGACCATCTTTGTCATCTTCATTTAGACACTTTTGTTGCGGTGAAACAACTTCATCAATTGCCATGTTTGTGTCAGCCTCCACGATGCCAGAGTCACATGAAATATTAAAAAAAAACCTTTCCCCAACGGGGTCATTATTGACAATAGAAGAAATATAACTCACATATGAGTCAATAGATGATACGTTGCTTTGTAATTAACTACTGCACAGTTAAGGCATGTTATGTCACCTTTACATGAGCAAGTGGAGGGAAAAGAATAAAGACATGAAAATGAAGAAATGGTGTCTTCCTCATCAGTAGAATCAAGTGAATACAGTTCAGAGCCAAGGGAATCATCTTGCAATTTAAATTTAGAGCAAGCATCATCAACAACAATATCAATCATGTTACAACCCAAAAGCAAGTAATCTTTATAAGGATGTTTCATTACTTCATACATATTAAAACAAACTTTGTGATCACCTACTTCCATTGTGATCGTGCCTTCTTTCATGTTAATCATGGTGTTAGCAGTCCTTAAGAAAGGTCTACTAAGAATCAGTGTGGTGTCATGAACAAGTTCAGAAGACATGTCAAGCACATAAAAATCAGCAGGAAAAACCAAATCCTTAACCTGGACCATATTATTATGCAAGAGTTCAATTGGTTCATCAATGCCATCATATTATGCAAGAGTTTATTTGTGTCTTCCTTTCGTGGAACGGTTAAAGCTTGTTGTTGGTTTTGGAACTGGTTAGTAGATGGACCAGCCCTTCCATCTCGTTGAAATATGTTTGGAGGTCTACTTTCTTCGTTTCTCTAACCAAGTCAAGGATTTGATTTCCATTCCTCATTATATGTATCATAATAAGGGTCCTACTTCAGATTGGCGGACCCTGATAAACAGCAAATACCTCTTCATAACTATTGGGACATATACTAGAAATATGCATCACAAAATCACAAGTTTCACAACTAGATGCAATAAGATCCATAGGGGTTGGTAGACAATGTACACTCATATTTTTCAACTCTGCAGTAATGAGGGATAGTTGAGTAGTCATTTTACTCTCCAAAGAGTCGACCTTAGACTCAAGACTTTCCATTTTTCTATAGTGAACTGTTGAAGCTTCCAACTCATGTACTCCCCTAGTGTCTCTAGCACTATACTACTGGTGATTTAGAGCCATTTTCTTAATCAGATTCTAAGGGTCTTCAACGGTGATCTCTTGAGGCTACATCTAACATACCCTTGTCTAGACTCTTCAGCCCATCATAGAAGTATTGCACTAATTGCTCATATGTTATTTAATGATGAGAGCATCTTGACAATAGATCTTGAAAATGGTTCCAATAATCATAGAGGGACTCATCATAGTCTTGTCATGCAGAGAAAATCTCCTTTCTTATTGATGAAGTTCTGAAGGAAGGAAAGTACTTCTCCAAGAACGCCTTTCTCAAATTTCCCCAGCTATGCTAGGCATTCGTCACGTGTCTCAAAAGGCTCATGTACCACTTCCTTTCTTTAGCCTCCAATGATAGATGAAAGACTTTTTATAGCACTTGACCTAGAGAAGCGCATCATAAACAGTGATTGCAAGTGAATGTAGGGATCTTCTCTTGTCAAACAGTGAAATTTAGGAAGAGAGTTAATAAGCTCCTTTAACCTTAAAATTCACATCAAAATTAGGGCAAGCAGTAGTAAAAGGATCATAATTCACATCAGAGGTAGTAGGCTCCCTAATGGTCCTCCTTCTAAGGTTGCCATTGTTCTCACCAACTTGCTCTTGCTCCCCATTACCTCCGTTATCACCATTCTTAGGTTGGTTAGCATTAAGGTTAGGTTTTGCATATTAGCTAGGTTTTCAACCATTATCTCACCTTCTAATGATTCACTCTCATTGCTTGATAGGTTAGACTCCACTGCGATATTCTCCTCTTCAACAACTACCTTGCTTGTCCCTTCTACTATCTTCTCCTTTCTGATTTTTCTTAGACTTCTCTCAATTTCAAGGTTGAAGGGTAAGAGTTTGGTTTTTCGGCGTATGTAAGGGAAAAATTCAAAAAAGAATAAAAGTGAACAAAATTGACTTGCAAGCTCACAAAGTCAAGTAAAAAGATGAGATGTGATGGATGCAAGTGTATGGGTGTGTGAAAGTATGTATGCATAGGTAAAGAAATTTTCAAAGCTTTGCAGGAAAGTTAGATGCGACGAAGCTAGGAGTTGGCCATGGCAAAAGTTTCCCGAGAGGAATCCTCGTAAAATCTTGCAAGTTGGCCACAATGAAACAAGGAGTTGGCCATGGTGAGCTTTCACAGAAGCATGATCAGTGAACATATTACTAGTACATTTTCCAGCACTCATCTTCCAATTTTCTAGATTTACACCTAACACAACTTGTATAAAGATCACTTTTCCTACTTCATTACTCTTCATTCTCAACTTCATTTCAACTCAATATCATTCACAAACCAATTCATGATCTATATTTGATCATTAACTCAAAACAGAACATGTACATATACCATTCATTATCAATTTTCTGCACTCATCCTAACACCATTATGATGATCACTCTACCTCAAAAACATATCCATAACAATATATGAATTATTACTCATCATACATATCCAAAAATAAGACATTTACTTAAACTTTTTATCACTCACGCTCATCATGCATAAAACACCATTTTATGTCATTTAACCTCTAACTATCATCATAAATCCTTCATTTAACATTACCCATAAAGATTAACAAGCTACTTACTTGATTTAGCTCCAAATATTCAAAAATAACTCTTAGCCCTAGCTTCCAAGCATCACACGATCTTCATTTTCTAAAGGTGGTAAAGATAGTTTTTAGTGACAAATGAAAGAGACAATAGGATGGAAGTAGAAATTGATAGATGAAAGGTTCAACGTTGGTGGAGGTTTGAAGAATTAAAATCAAGAAGAAGCAGAGAAGCCACGAAGGAGAAGAAGATAATAAGAACAAAGTACCTAATGGTCTTTTAAATTAAAAGCATCATGAGAGACAAAACAACGAGGGTCTTCAAAATTAAAAGAATAGTGATCTTAAGACATGGCTTGGCAAGTGACACTTGTCACGTGTCACTTGTCCCATTCTTACAATTTAAACTAGGTTTTTTCATTTAACTAGTCCAATCAAATCCAATTTCTACTCCAATTGCCCCCCACTTTTAATTGACACTTGTTAATAAATCCCAAAGTCATTTATCAAAATTTTCATTTCCATTTGACAATTAATTCTACTGTCAGTTATCATTTGTCCTGCCACTTGAAATTTTTTCTAGTCCAAAAATTACCTAAATTTTCAACAAATTTTCTAAAATTCACAAAAAATTATAAATTACTAAATACACTATCCAAATCAGTTTTCATATAAAAATCACAATTCTCAATATAATCACATTTATAAACAATTATACCCTGAATATGTCAATGAATTCATGTACAATTATTTTAATGCACATAAGTTTAAGATTCTCGTGTATGTGCATATCATATAATGCATGAGCATGAAATGCATTTGCTAATCTCTCAATAATCTCTTATATATATACTGTTCTAGCCTCAACATGGGTAATGAGATGTTACAGATCATCTTCGTCGGTCATTGTGCCAGTCACATCCTCGATCATGAAGAGCTGAGGACATGTGCATCGATGACCAGGAACGAACTTCTCATCATAATAAAAACATAAGCCCTTCTCACATCGTTCTCAAGCCTCTTGTGGGGACAACTGCTTTGGTGTGGACGAAGACCCTCCTGTCCGTGGAGGTGGTCCTAACAAACCTGGATTTGGATTTAGAGGTTTTGGAGAAAAATTGGAATTTGAATTAGGGAGAATTATTGACCTACATTAAGGATAAATTTTATCCTCCACAATCCTGGAGGCTTTTAAGGCAGCGACTAGGTTATCGGACTCCTTCAATTTGACGTCAGGTCAGATTTCTTCCTTGAGGCCTGCAATGAAGCTATTGACCAGGAAAGACTTAGGCAGTACATCCACACATTAAGATAGACGTTCGAAGGCCTTTTGGTACACAGCCACCGTGGTTCCTTGTTTGAGCCTTGATAGATTTTCAACTGGATCTTCATAATTTGACAGCCTAAATTGAGTCATGATAGCTCGAGTCAGCTCAGCCCAAGATAAAGGACCTCAAAACTTCATATACCATTGATATCATAGGAGTGCCAGTTTTTCCAAATGGAAAGAACCTAAAACGTACCTGCCTTTTAGGTGGAATATCTTGGTAGTTGAAATATTGTTCAACACGGAATATCCACCCTTGTGGATCCTTGCCATCAAATTTTAGGAAGGAGAGTTTGATGGAAGTCCTGAAGGTATCGTTGCCATTATGGGACAATTTAGCTACGTTGAATGGATTTGCATCAGTGTGACATTGTGAAGTGGTGTGGGTAGATCGCATGGCTTACATTTTGGTCACAAGATTTTGGACCATCAAACTTAGGTTGTCATATTTGGAATTAACCTGGGTGAAGTTAGCCTATTGTCTAGTCGAGACAGCTTCTTGTTGAGCCATAAATTCAAACAACTCATTCTTGAAGTCATTGTTGGTTTTTGTTCATGTCTCCATGGAACCATTTGGCTCTGATACCAAATGATACAAGCAGACTTAGACAGTTGGTAGAATTATCAAAGATAGATAATTAGAAAACTTAATAATAAGAGAGGAGAGAGAATTTGAGGTACAGAGGGATTTCTTGTAATTGGTTGTTCCCTATTGCTTTCAACTTAAAAGATATTTATAACAAGGAAACAACTTGAATCCTAAGAAAACTACACCACTAATCCTAGTGGCCATGAAAACTAGAAAACACAAATGCATGAAAATAGGAAATAGCATGAAATAAGGAAACATCTCAACAACAACACATTGTCTTTATTTGTCCTAGTCCATCGGTAATGCCTTCTCAACAACCCTCAACTCCTAGCTCACGATGCCTGAAGACTACAACTATTAAACTTGCCACAGTGCCTAACCCTTTTGTCGATCAATACTCTGAGGGGATGCCATGCAAGTTAATCCATATAGGGATTTGGTTTTGTTTTAGTTTATCCAGGTCAAGCCGTAGTCACCATGGTTGTAAAAACAATGGTTGTTATGACAGGGGTCAACCTCCATCATTTACCAATGAACCTTTATTTTTCCAAAATTTCATATCCCATTCATTTACCATTAGAAAGAGCATACTCTTCTCATAGAAAAACCTAACCAAAGTAGTAAGCCAAGACTTTGTGCCCTCCTCCAGTATTTGAATACTTTTATCGTCTTCAACTGCAACAAGAGTGCTGAAGAGTTTCTATTTTCCCTTCACAAACCACTTATTTCAAACTTCCATGTTGGTTAACTAGTTTGGAAGAGTTTCCTTCCTGGGCATTTCCCTTCGGTCGACTAGAGCTTACATTCTATTAAGGGGAGACACGAAATTGCAAGAATAGGAAAGACAATAAGCTTTAGCCTACTTCCAAGAATGTTGTCCCCATTACCTTGGTTAAGGAACAACTTTTTTTATAGGACATTTTGAGAATCAGTTACTAAGAAAAGTCATTAAAAGTAATGGGCAAAACAAGAAAGCTCTTAAAAAGAGTAGAAGGCCTTTATACAGATAAGTTTGATTTAAGGATAAGATTTTAAGGACGGGCTGTGGGAGTAGACAGTGAGTGTTTTAGGGGAAGACAAGGCTAGTAACAGATTGTGTAGAAAGATATGGTAACTTGGAAGCTAAAAGCCCCAGGTCGAAACAAGGTTATGGAAATGATCTATGGTGAGGCTTCCATAGAGAAGAGAAAGTTTTCCAGAGAGAGAAAACATAAGCATATTACTTCTAATTTTACCATATATTTACTTAGAAATAAATAATAATAATAATAATAATATAATTTAAAACAAATCGAGCGATTAATAATTAAAATCATATGAAACCACAGTTTTAGTCCATATTTTAGATTCATATGATATGATTAATCTAAAGTTCTTTTAAACATTGAATCCAATCCAATTTTTATGTTTTGTATTGTATTGATCGATATTAATTGATTCAAATCATACTGATAAAAGAAAGTAAAAAATATTAAATATTGTACTAAATTCTAGTATTAGACTATATTGATTTTTTTAATGGTGGATACAGACTTATACTAAACGATGCAACAAATATCAGCATAATATAGAATTGAAATAAAAAATTAAGGACTAAAATGAAAAAGAAATGAAAGTTATGTCTACCTATTTCCTTTTCTAACTCTCTCATCTTCAAATCACAAAACCATATTCCAAGCCCTAATTTTAATCTCACTGGTTGCCATCTCCTTTGTCGTCACAAGTCGCCTTTACCTATTGTCGTCACCAACCTTACTTTCATAATCATTGATCTAGACAAATATTTTATTTAGACTTGAGTTATTTGCGATTCACTTTCATCTTTAATTTTTCAATTTCTGTTATACGCTTTTTCTCTAATCTTGACATAAAAAATCTTAGTACCACAAGGTCTAACTATCTAATTGTTATTGAGGATGCAAATGAGTACTTTGCATACAAGTAAGAAAAACAAGGTTAATTTATAGGTACAAATTAGTTATGAAAGAATGTTAGGAAAGAGGTGAGAAAGCTAGTGCGAGATGGTATGGAAATCAAGGACGATTCATTCCGTACTTAGGGTTATGGGATATATTATAATATAGACCCTATAGCCTTACACAAGTTGATGCATGATTAGGGAATTCAAACATTATAACAGAACAACTCTATTTATTTCCCCTCGTAAGAGTTTGAGGCTTCGTCTTTAACATGGCTTCATAGTTTACATAATAACACCTCTCCCTTCTTGAACATTATCCATAAGTTTGGCATCGATGTTCCATTTCTATAGCTCTTATAGGGTTTCCGATGTCACCTTTTCCTTCAAGTTTCTCCTCCACTAAACTAAAACTTGAATTAAGGGTTGGTTATGGCGCTTCACAATTCAGTAATTTAAGATGGCTTCATGTTTTTTATCCACAGGGTAAATCATAATGGGCAACTCAAAATAAATGATCATTCCTTTTGTGACACATTTCTTTTCTTGAGAGACATGAAGTATAGGTTGGATGCCCGATCCTTCAAGTAACCCTACGCTATATGTTATTACCTCGACCCGCTACACTATTGAATATAGACCATAGAACAAGGGACAGAATTTTTGGTAACTCCTCCTTTATAGCAAATGCTAAGGGTAAGTTTGTAGCTTTAAGAATACCAGGTCTCTCACCTCAAATTCCTACTTGGTGCACTTATAATCTGCTTGCTATTTCATTCAATTCTAGGCCCTCCTAAAGTGAAACTTTGCATAAGCTAACAAGACTCCTTAGTCCCTTGTAACCTGATCCACTGCTAAATTATTAGAGTCCCCCTCTAAATAAGGCACGTGCATAGTGGGAGTATGCCCATACAGTAACTCAAATGGCATAAAGTTAGTGATTTCATAGATTATGGTATTATATCACCATTCTACCCAGGAAAACTACTCGACCAATTACGTTGCCACAGTAGGGTTAACCACCTTGATCTGTTTGCTAGTTTGCAAGTGATATGCAGAAAAAAAAACTAAATGCTAACCCCTTATAGCTTAAAAAACTACCTCTAGAACTTGGTCAAGAAAATGGGATCTCGATCACTCACAATTCGTTCAAGCATGTCATGTAATTTGAAGTTGTGGTCTAGGAACAACTTGGCTACATCCAGCGTAGTCACTAGATGTTTAACTGGGACAAAATGTCATATTTATTGAAGTGGTCAACTACCACCATTATGCATGTCTTTCCACATGATGGCAGTGAATCTCTCTATAAAATCCATGTTGATTCCCTTCCAACAACCATCGGGAATAGGCAACAGCTATAATTTCCCTAGATAATGCAAGTTTTTTTTTTTATTTCTCTAACAGATGGCACTACTCTTAGCTTAGTTCCACGCATCTCTTACCATGCCTTTCTAATAAAAAATATTATGTAACCTCAGTCATCACTGTCACTCCCAAATGACCTCCTTGCGGATCATCATAACTTGACTAAACTAATCTCTGCAAGTTTTCCTCAAACTCCGACGACAATTCTCCTTCTCTGTTATAACAAGTTTTCTCTCGACTTGTAATTTCCAGATTTCAAAATCCCTTTCTCAACCTATTGAATAATGCCCCCAATTGTCTTATCATGTTTCCAATTATCTTGAATTTCACCCCAGAGTTTATTATGAACTTAAGACACAAAGAGAGTGAGTAATTCAGTGCTTGTCAGTCTGGATAATGTGTTTGTAGCTTGCTTCTCCTTCCCAGTGTGGTATAGGACCTCAAAATCATATCCGAAAAGCTTCGAAATCTAGGTCTATAAAAAGAGGGTTAAAATCCTTTGCTCTAATAGATATTTTAAACTCTGATGGTCTGTCTGCACTTAAAACCTTTTGTCGTAAAGGTAATGATGCTATTTCTTAATCTCCTTACTAATGGCCAAAATTATTTCTCGTATGTTGATAAGCCTCAATTTTTATCCACCAACATTTTAACCAAGGATGCAATGAGGTGTTTGCCTTTTGTAAGACCGTTCTAATCCCTATTCGGTACGCTTATTTTTTAAGGATAAAAGGCTTGGAGAAGTCGAGTAGGACCAAAACCAGGGTTAAGGCAAGGGCTTCCTTCAATTCCTTAAAGGCTTACTGCTACTTGTCTCCCTAAGCCCATTCACCTATTACGAAGAGCTTGAGTAACTTGTTTAGAGGTCAGGCCAACTGCGTATAGTGTTAGCTGAAGGTTCTGTAGTATCCTATAAGCCTAAAAATTCCTTGAAGCTCTTTAAGGGATCTAGTTATAGGCTAGCTCCAAATCATCTACCAACACTCCTTCTTTAGAAATAGAATGTCCTAAATATTCTAGCTCCCAAGCCCAAAAAATACATTTAGCTCCATTCAAATATAATTGGTGAGCTCACAGAACCCTGAGAGTTTCCCTCAAATGGAGCACATGCTGATGGAAGCTATGACTATAAATTAGAATATTGTCAAAGAAGATGAGTATGAATTTATTAAGGGTCAAAAAATCTCATTCATTAATCCTTCGAAGGTGGAAGATGCGTTTGTTAGCCTAAATGGCATCATGAGGAACTTATGGTGCCTCTAGTGAGTTTTAAAGGTTGTCTTCTCTATATCTTCCTCACATATTCGTATCTGATGGAACCCAAACTTGAGACCTGATTTAAAGTACCAATTTAACTAGAGAAGCTTATCAAGCAGTTCTTTGACCAACTAAATTGGGAACTTATCTTCCATTGTGTATTTGTTTAATTTAGGATAGTCAATACGTATTCGTTAGGAGTTATCTTTCTTCTATACCAAGACTACCGAAGACACATATAGGCTCAGACTTTTACGAATGAGCCTTGTTGAAGAAGTTCCAATATAACCTTCCCAATCGCATCCTTTTGTTCTCCTGAGTTGTGGTAACGACGAAAGTTGATGGTGTTCATCCCTTCTTTGAGATTAATCTAGTGGTCTTAAGTTCACTTTTGAGGGAGCTATTGCAGTTCTTGGAACAAAAGTCTATAGTCCATAAATAGTGCCTTAAGTTCTTCTATCAAGGAATCTTGCTCTTCCAAGTTCATATGATGTATTTGAAATTAAAATGGATAGGTTAATTGGATCATGTACAATTCTCCGACATGTGTTATTTAATCATTTTCTCCAGGCCTTTCCTGACAATAGTTTGGTATCCTGTTTCTGAAAATCACTAATACTTCAACAACCTTTACTCAAATTCGACAGAAATATAAGAAAAATTAAAGACATAATTGAGTGTGTGATGGTGTCTGAAGAGGCTTTGAAGAGAGAAGGGGGAGAAACATTCTTGAAGCATCTATCAGCTGAAGACTAATGCTTAAGTCACTAACACATGGGGACAAAAGAAAAAAAACATGTCTAAAGCAAAAGAACTCAAAACTCAGTCGTATTATACATGTCATAACTCAAAGCACAATCGTTTATAGCTTAAGTTTAATTACAACTAAAGCAGATACAAAGCGCAGACATATCAGAGGGGAATAAGTGACTCACGTGGAAGGCACATGAAGGAGAGCTGATACAAACAAGCCACATTTGAAAGTCTTCATCTTCTTCAGCTATAAAATGACAAACAGAAGCATCAGACAAAAAAACAACACATTTTACAGAAACTTCAATTTACTACTTTCATTGTATTCAATCTTAGAGAGTGCAAAAAGAGTGTGAGAAAAGGCTTAGAGAGTGCTAGAGTATACACCTGTGGGTACTAGGAGAGTTTGGAAGGACTCTTTGCAAGTGTTGAGGATACACTCATCTCTATATCGGTTTCTCTTCTCCTTATTCTTCATATTAGTTAAAAATTCACCACTAAAAGTGGGAACCTTGGATGTAGATAGTGATATACTATCGAACCAAGTAAAAATCTTGTCTTACTTTTCTACATATTACATTCCTGCAAAGTTAACAAAGCTTTATCAAGGTTTTTGTTTGAAAGGTAACAGTAAGCAACAATATCCCAACAAAAGTAGTATCAGAGCAATAAAGACTTCCTAGAGCATTTCTTGGACTCTCCAAGCATCAAGAATCATCAATAACAGTCAGTATATAAAAGTCTTTAAGATTCTTTACACTACAGTAATCATGGTAGGCAAGGAAATGGATGTTTTTACTAGTAAAGAAGATTTTACCATCTGGAAACTCCAGATGTAAGCTCTTCTTGAATCATATGACTGTTATAGTCCTATAGAAGATCAGTATGATCTAGAAACTGATCCAATAAAGAAACTAAAGATGCAAAGACTTGCACATTGCAAGTTAATGATTCACTTATCACCAACAGTGATAAGAAAAGTGCAGAATTGTAACACTACACAAAAGCTTTAGATCAAGTTTGATGAATTGTATGCCAAGAAGTGTCTTCCTAACAAGATGACACTTCTTCACAATCTTGCTAACTACAAGATGAA
>JANIPM010000231.1:53427904-53451524 GCA_027478405.1 Erythroxylum cassinoides
AATATAGATTAGTTATTACTCACTAAGCTATATGCTTAGCACGGTGGATTTGCCCCGTGTAGGTTCAGAGCGAAGAGATTAAGGACTGGGACAAGTCATCCGCAGTGGCCAAAAGAGTCTGAGTTTTGTGTCGCGCGAAAATGTATTTTGTTTGGTTTGTTTGGGCCTGTAAATATTCTTTGGATTTGTTTCTGAAATTATGAGATGTATTATATGTGTGTAACGTTTAGTTTTTTTTAAAATGCATGTGTGAAACGTTTTGATTTGTTTGTCCTGTCTTGGGTGGCATCCATGTATCCTCCCAGGGGGTATTTAGGTGTTACATATTGATTCTAGCAATTATGGAAGTTTCATTACTAATGATGAGTATGTTACCGGAACGGAGCCTGTGGAGCCAATTAGAAGGCCCATCACAAGTATTAGACATGAAGCGAGTTGTAGTATGTTACATTGGACATTAGGTATGGAGTTTGCCAACGTTAAAGGATTAAAAGATGATGTTGTTAATTGTTCAATAAAAATAGGGTTTAATGTCCAGTGGAAAAAAAAGTAAGTCTAAGCGAATTAGGGTAGTATGCATTGAAGGATACAATTAGGAATTGCATGCAACCCATGATAGTGACGACAATGTTTCAAAATAAAAACATATAGGTCTGAGCATACATGTTTCACTCCAAACAAGCCTACGATGGTATCAACAAAGTTTTTAGATAGACACTTCTGGAAAAGAATTCTAGAGAAGCTTAACATTACCACTACAAAGGTGATTGAAGAATTCAGAGAAAATTTGAACATATTTAGGAATTCTACTATATGCTAGGCTGCTAAGAGGAAGTTAAAGATGAGCATTAGAATATGCTTATGAATATTTGAAGCTGTGAGATTATATCTAAGAGTTGAAACATAAAAATCTCAAATCAACAATGGAATCGCAATCATCAAGGAATCAAAAAACTTATTGTTGCAGCTTAAGAGTTATACAATTGTTTTTAGCTATAAAAGAATGATGGAGACCCTTGAGGCCCATACTTGGATGGATGGTTATTTCTTGAAGACTGAATTTCAAAGGCATATTAATGTAGTTGGAAAGGATGGAAATATGGGCATATATCTTATAGTGTAGATAATTGTTAAAGTTGAAAATATTGATTTTTGGAGTTAGTTCTTATCACTCCTATTAGTTAATGTGAAGTTGGAAGATGGAGATGGAGTTATAATAATTTATGACATAAAAAATGTAGTTTTTTTACTTGTGTTATTGGTATGATTCTTCATTCTAGGCATGTGCACAGTCAATGTACATCGAAGACCTCAATAAACAATTGAATAAATTGTACAAAATTAGATCTAGATATGTTTCTACTTTGCTTGAGTATCCATAAGAGAGTTAGGCTATGTCATACAATTCATTTGAGTCAAAATGCCTGATTATTAATAATAACCTAAGAAAAACTTTAATGAGTGGATCCTATTAAAAAGAGACAAACCCGTGGTCAATATGATAAAAACCATCTGGACAATAGTGATAAGGAGACATGCTGAAAGGAGGCTATATGCATATACATGAAAATTAGATATTGCACCTACAATTATGAAGAAGCTTCAGAAAATAAGGAGGTATGGAGAATTGAATGGAATGGTGATGGAGCATACGAGATCAATAAAGGGGATAGAAAGTATGTTATAAGACTAGGAAAGGATAATCATTGTAGCTACAGAGCATAGGACCTATATGGCTACCCATCCAAATATATCATCAATGCTATCAATCACTCTAAATAAAAATCAAAGGCATTTATGGCTAATTGCTATATTAAAAAAAACCTTTTTAAGAGTGTATGATCAAATGTTGTAGCCTATTAGGGGAGTGATCTTTTGGCCATTGAATAATTTGGAGGAAATATATCCATCAACTAAAAGAGTGATGCTAGGAAGGCCAAAAAAAGGCAAATATGAGAGATAAAACTGAACCAAACAAACTAACAGGAATAAGCAAGATGTCACAAAAGGGTCAACTTCAAAAATATAGGAAATGTGGTGCAATTGGACACAACAGTAGAACATGTAATGTATTAAGACCTAAAGAATAACATGCCAATATAAGTAATTAATAATTAATAATTTTAATTTTAATCTAATTATCAATGTTAACATTATGCGTTTGATTTTAGTTGAAAGAACATTAACTCAAGGACCTTGTGTTAAAGAATTGTCAGAAGTAACTGTATAATGCTAACCTAATGATTCTTATATCTTACAAATTACAGTGCTACTCATTTTACCCAATTTATGCTCAGTAAACATGGATTCAAAGTTGCATGTCTACTACTGATGAATGTCTTCCTAGTCAACAAATACTAATTTTAAACTCATATGCATTCATTACCAATTTCATCGATTTTAAACTTATATTAACGTTCATTAGCAGGTTGGTTTACAAGTTGTTAGTTCTACAAACACTACTCAAAGGAAATATAGGTAAGTCAATCAAAGATCTTTTAAATTGTCATTTTAACCAAGATGAGATTTAAATATAAGTCCAATATAACCTTAAGACAATTACAAACTACTAAAAGTAAGAGGTGAGCAATAATTGGGATTAGCAGCTAACAAGTTGGCAAACTAGACATTGGATTTGATGCATCAATGTCTTTCAATCTATGACAATTGATTTGGTGTATTTTGTAACTAAATTGTTAATTTGATTATAGGTTGGTTATATATATGATAAATACATGATAAATATTTATAAATGATAAATCTTGTATGCAAGGAGATTTGATATTATTTGGATCTGGTAGGTTGTATTATATGATTTATAGTTGTATATGTGTCTCCACTAGGTTCATATTTTACTCCACTTTTCACAAGCTTGATTCAAAATGTTGTTGGTCTAAACTTAAATTTTCTATTTATTAGTGATTAGATAATAATCTAATAAGCTAGTAATGGAAATTTTGTTATGGATTAGAAGTAGATAGTAAGCTAGTAATAGAAGTTGTTGTATTTAATGGGATATAAAGTAATCCGATAAGAATTCGACTATACTTAAATATAATCTAGCACATAATTTTATATCTCCATTTAATAATGAAAGGTATAAGTAAATTCATAAGTACATTCATATTAGTCAAACTAAAATATTAATTTTACAACCATATAGAAGATGAATAATGAAATAACAACTAAATAAAGCTTACAATTATATTAAATAACATCAACTTTGACTTTTTTTTCTTTCTAGTCAACATCTCAATGCCTTACTTCATAATTTTCAATTGGGCTTCAACTTCCTGTGGTCCATATATACTTCTCCTTCTTTCAGCTACCTTTAGTGTAGATATTTCATTCTTTAATTTTTAATTGTATAGGTGGCTCTCTTAGGAAATTGGTTATCGTACTAGTGGAAAATTTCACCATTACAATAAGGTAATTGGCAGGGTGTTGACAAAGTGATACCTCCATTAATTTCCAGTAAACCAGTAACAAACGAACTCCTACTCTTCTTGGGCCGGGGCCTACTAAACCTCAAACTACAAGATTCATAAAAGGTACCTGTCGTCTTCCTGATCCAATACATGGTCAAACCTGACAAAAATTCCGAGTTGGGAACAATAACGGAGAATTGGTTGGATTTCGGGACTGCATAACGAAGATGAAGAAGCACGTTGTTTATAATCGTAAAGGGGTCGGCTCGTTTTCGTTTTCGTTGTTGATGTTGATGTTACTGTTCTTGTTGTTTGTGAATGGAAGCAAAGCAACGAATTCAGCTTCAGCTTTTGTTCACAACACTATCTACTCTCACAAAATCGTCATCTTCTCCAAATCCTATTGCCCGTAACCCTTCTCTCTCTTTCGTTGCTTCTGTTTTATTTATGGACTCTGTTTCTGTGTGATCTTCTGATCTTGTATGGAAGTTGATAGAGAATGCGTCGGTCATCAAATTAATGCCCTGATGACCCTTTTCTGTGGAAGTTGAATTTGATGGTGGATGTGTATTCTACTTGTTTTTAGATTTTAGTTCCTGAATTTATTAGAGAAGTAATAGTTCTTGTAGTCAATTTGTTCAATTGTTCTGCTTGGAATTGATTAGGCCTGTGCAAGTGTGTAACATCGCAAACCAGATGTGATTTTGTGTTGCTTTTCATTGCAGGTACTGCTTTCGTGCCAAGCGCATATTTAGTGAATTAAAGGAAGAGCCTTTTGTCGTTGAGGTTGATCTTCGAGGTATCTTTCAGCTTAATTCTTGTGTTTTTTATGACTGCTAGATTTTGAAATATCTGGATTAGTTGTTTAGGTTTTCATTCTATGCATGAATGCTTGCAGATGATGGTTCTCAAATTCAAGATGTTCTGCTTGATCTTGTCGGCCGAAGCACAGTACCACAAATATTTGTTAATGGCAAGCATATTGGTGGCTCGGATGGTTAGTCTGCTCCATGTCCAAGACCTTTGTTTCTCTATGTTTTGCCATATTCTCATGGTTTTGGTTTTTCTCCTATCATGTTTGATTTGTCTGTAACCATGATGCTGCTGCTTCTGTTTGTCAGATCTCAAAAATTCTGTCGACAGTGGACAACTGCAAACACTTCTGGATACTGTTTGATGAATAAATGGGGAACAGAGTAAAACTAGCATTTCATAAGTTTCTTCTGCTACTAGGACCTTTTTTTTTTCTGAGGATAGGGTATATTTTAGATCATCACTTTAGCTTTTGATAGTTTCTTGGAAATATTACCTTTTTCTAGCAATGAAAGCAAATGATATGGGTTCTTATGGAATAGATTCTGCCTGCAATGCAAACAGAATCCCTAAGTTGTGGGATGTATTACATTCTATACCTTTGATCTTTCATCAAGTACTCTGATTTCGTGATAAATTTGGTACATGTTCAAATCATATCATAATTTCTGCAAGGAAATCAAAGCTGTTTTCTATCAATTGCTGCATTCTCGAATTTGTCCTTTTAATGTAACTACAATTGAGGACTTTTTCACTCAAAAATTTAATATAATCTGCATACCTGTAGTTAAAAGTGTTACGTTCTGAGTTACTTTCAGGTTCCTGCCAGGTCTACTTTCCTATCATATATCCCACCATTTGAAATGTTAGTTCCCCGCTGATGCAAGTAGTAAGTTACTGAACTTGATCAATTTTCAATTTCATGCTTTTTAGATGGAGGTAACGTGAAAGACATGAAGAAACTTCATGTTATTGGCATAAAGAATCCCATCAGTTGGGCAGTTATATTTCTATTTGCTGACAATATTTCTAAGAGTTTCAACATCATGGCACTACAAAAAAGTTAGCTAGCTGTAGATTATACATTTCAGAGGAGCGCGATATTGCAGAGGCCCAAGTAATTGTTTGAGAGGCCCAAGTAGTTGTTTACTAATGTCGCTGGTGATCCAAAGCCTAATCGAGCCGAATCCATTTTTTTACTTTTATCAGGATGAGACTGCAAATGTTTGTGGTCGCCAGTCACCTTTTTGAGCGCTGAGCATACCTTCTTGGTCCTTTGAAAAGGTAAGATGAACCTCCCATCGCAATGACTTCAACAAGTTCTCAACTTCTCCTATTGTGCTCGACTTGTCCCGAACAATCAGCTTACCTCCAGGTCTTACTATTCTATCCACTTCAGCTAGGACAGGAGCAAGCTTACACCTACAAGGACGAGAATACAATTTGTTCATCAGACTAGAGAGGCAAAAGAATGAAGAGCATTGATCAATGTTATTGACCTCTTTTTCAGCTTTGTGAAGAGATGGTCTGCATGTAGGAGGTCATAAGTTCGAGGGTAAGTGCTGAAGGATTCACACCAATCATGGTATATACCAAAAAGGCCTCGCTCATATATGATGGGAAGAGTATCTGGAGAGTCCACGTTTACTACGTTTATGACCCACACCTGAAGGTCCTTTAGAGCTGCTGCGAACCTGGATTGAAGCAAAGAAAATTTCTGATCCTAAGAACTAGATGTTAACAAGAAAGATAGGATGAGCAACATTCTTACCCTCCATAAACGGCTCTCATGTCCATAACATTTCTGACATTGGACCAACTGATGCCTAATCCTTTCATGTATGAGTTGCCTACAACTTGTTTCCAGTGTTCATAATCTCTGGAAAAATCTTCATGGGCTGGCTTGCCATAGATGCCCATCTGCGAGCTGTTTAGCCAGTACGGAGGACTCTGCAATCTACTAGGCCATTCCACAGGCCAGTGAGAACCTCTCACTGTCTCTTCAACTGGTACCCGGTGCATGCAAGCCTGGAGAGGTACATACCTGAAAGTACAAAGCTTCCATGATACTGGTATTTATCAATTCAACGTGCAATGGATGTTTTAATCAGACGTAGCTGTCATTCCCAGCTGTTGCTATCATCTAGATGCCTAAGTGAGAAAGCGTACCAGGCAGCATCTGGATCATCCTCACTCTTGCACATGGGAGGGGTATTCTTCTTTCTTTGATCGTAACAGTCATTTGTCAAAGGTTTTCTGTATATTGCAGCGCCTATTGAGTTGATTTTGTCTTTCTTGATTGTCACAAGCTCCCAACACATGGAGACAGTCAATGCAGACATTGCTAGGAAAATCAAAACGAGTCAGTTTGATGAGTTTAACAAGTAGACGGTATCATACAACCCTACCTTGCCATACCTTGCCATATTTCTACATCTTCTTTAAGCTTCTGGTACACAGGAGTTGCTGACCATACAAAATATCCTCCAGGTCGTAGAACACGATTCAATTCCAGAAGCAGAAGACCGCCTGAAGCATAGAACGATCCTTGTCATCCATCAGCATATAAAATTGATACGCAAGATGAAATAGCAGGCAACTCATTGAATATTCAATCTATTGGTATCATAAAAACCCAATTGCACTAAAAGCTTGACATGAAATCGCAAGGAACAATTATCACCTTCAGCGTGCCATGGCACTCTACAACGTGCACAGTGTACAAGATCGAAGACCCTGCTTGGGAATGGCAGGCGCTGAGAACCCATAACAGCAGATATTGCTGGTATTCCTCTTTCAAGGGCAAACTGAACTTGAGCTTCATGTTCATCTTTAGGTGCAAAAGACATTGTTAGGGCGTCCTTTTCAAAGAGATAGCCACCGAAGCTTGCAACCCCGCACCCAACATCCAAAATTACTCTAGTGTGCTTGCCCCATTGAATATTGGGCACTGCCTGCACCCATTAACACGTATTAGAATCGCCTAAGATGAATTTGAAGGCAAACGACTAATTCGAGGAGAAGATGCAATCTAGGATCTGAGCCCGTCACCAAAGTTAATGGTACCTGTTCAACAAAATCAATGTAGTGAAGAGCTCCATGTATGAACTGAGTCCCACCGCCGGGAAAAGTCAAGAATTCACCGGTCACCTTTACCCAATTTTGATGTCCCTTCACCTCCGCCAATAGGGTGTGAGGCACATTATGATACCATATCTGTTAAAATATTAAAAGAGTCGCTGTAATTACCTTTTTTTTAATTACTGCTAAAGCGAAAACACTCCAATAAAACTTGAGAGAACTGTTCATACCTTCTCTCTGCTTTTAGGCCATGTGATTGGCCTTTTGTACCCTTCAGGGACAGAGACCAAGCAAGTAGGCCCTTCCTCAGGGCAATGCCTTTCTCTATGTTCAAAGTGCTTGGTACTTCTTAACTGTTTTAACGCCCTCTCGTTGTCTAAACAAGGTATATAATCCGGACCTGCAGTCACATTGCAGAGGTGCCATTTATAGCCATAGATGCTTTCTTTACTGTCCGATTCCTCCTTTCGTCTCTCTTTCTCGTTCTCTGATTCGGACGCCTGAGTAGACCAGGACTTCTTAGACTCCTTTGACTCTTTTGGTATTCCTGATGCGCCATTGCCTGGAAATGATGTCTCCCCTACGTTCGATTCCGTAGCCTTAGTACCTGTTGTTGTGTCTTGGACTGAAGCTTCTTGCTTGGTCGTCTGATCATTATCAACCTTGTTGCCAGCACTCTCTATTGTTTTTTCAGATTCCTGATTCTGTTGAGTTCCAATGTTTGTTATGTCCGAATGAGCTTGTTTTCCCTCTTGTTGCTGCGTCTCCTGATTCTGAGAGGCTACTTGCTTCTGTTCCTGCTGTTTCTGTTGTTGTTGCGCCATTCTTTGTTTTTGATCCTCTTCTGATACATCATTCTGGGAGTCCTGTGAAACGGTTAGTATTCCAGCATCTTCAAGTCGTTGCTCATGCTGTTGTTCTTCATATGATTTCGCATTTTGTTGTGTTTCTTGTTGCTGTTGATCTCCATTGTCCACTTGACTCCCTGAATTCTGTGAAATTTTGCCACTATCAACCATCTGTTTTTCCTTTTCCGCACTACCTTGTTGCGCACTTTCAGATGCTTGATCTACATTCTCATTCTTCGAATTCTTCTCGTTTTCTTTCTGCTGCTTTGCATCCGAGCTTGCTTGATCAGCCTGTTGGTTCTGAGTCATTTGATTATGTTTTTCTTTCTGTTTATCCCCTTCAACCGTTTTGCTATCAAGCCCCGAGTCTTGTTTGTCTTTCTCATTCTCGTCATTGGTCTTTGGCTCATCAGATTTAATGGCGTCAGGGGGAAGATCACCAGGATTGTCTTCGAAAACAGGCTGATCAGTTTTGTTTGAAGCGTTTGTTTTATGCAAGTCAGTGGTTGATGAGACATCAGTCTCAACGTTGTTGGTGACAACAGCGTCTGTCTTTTCAGGCTCACTGGAGGAGGAAATCTCAGTCTCAACGTTGTTATTGAATAAAGAATCTGTTTTCTCAGGCTCCGCGGAGGAGGAAACCTCATTCTCAACGTTGTTAGTGACAACAGAATCTGTTTTCTCAGGCTCGTTAGAGGAGGAAACCTGAGGCTCAACGTTGGTAGTGACAACGGAATCTGTTTTTTCAGGCTCGTTAGAGGAGGAAACCTCTGTCTCCACGTTATTAGTGACAACAGAATCTGTTTTCTCGGGCGCATTAGAGGATGAAACCTCAGTCTCGAAGTTATTGGCAGAGATATCATTATTCTTAATGGAAGATGAGACGTCAGTGTCAACGCCAGAGCCGGTGGTGGTAAATGTGGAGTCTTTGGACACGCGTTTGGTGGTTTGCGGTGGCACACCGGAGTTAGAGGTGAGCATCCACACACCCACAACGCATAATGCGGTGAAAGCTACGATGGTTATAGTTGAAGTGTAGGAGGAGGAGGACGAGCCTCTCTTACTATTACGGGGCCTGGAAGGAGCCATTTGTTTTGCTTAATTGCGCCAGGGATTTGTTTGTTTTTTGCTTTTTGTGTGCGTGTGGGATGATAAGATGGATTGGCGGAGAAGTTTGGGGAAGTGATTGTGGAGGTGAGGTAGATTGAGAATGGAAGAGAAAGAGAGAGAGAGAGTTAGTTGACAGGACAAGAAAACAGAGAAACATTCCAAAGGTGGAAAGTCTCTACGATCCTGAAGAGTAGGAGAAGGGAAATGCGTTACACTGCAATGCTCGTTTCTTAAAAGTTTGTGAGGTCAAGAGAGTATCGCAATGACGTCCCGATTAATATTTAACTCAAAAAAATTATAATAAAATTTTATAAATAAAACATTTATATGACTATTAATTAATTTAAAATAATTAATGAGTGGCATATTTAAATTAAATCAATCCATTTTTAAATTCAAATATATTAGTTCAATTAATACAGGTGTAGGCTGTCCTTAAACACTTACAACGTTAAATAACAGATTAAGCCCAGAAAATGAGCTTGCAGGGTTGGCATTTTAGCTTAGGTAGACTCTGTCGGGAAGAGGAGTCCAGATCTCCTGTCCAATATTATCCTGTTTTATTCTGTCCAATAAATTTCAACTATTTATTTATGTAGGTCCCGCGTGAATCCCGCAAAATAAATAGCTGAGATTTCATGAGACAGAATAAGACAGAATAATATTAGACAGAGGATCTCATCTTCAAGAAAAGGTAGGTTTAGAAGAACCCAACATATAATGGTCCTGGTGATCGGAAAAACTTGGTACCCAAGGCTCCTTGACTCGTGAAATGAGTTTAGAAGAATCCGATATAGATTACAGTATGTATGCAGCAATACTAGGGATGCCAGTGGGATAAGGTCTAAGAAGGGAAAGGCCATGCATGCTAAATTGCTAATAGTAAATACTGTACCATATTTGACTCAATTGTTTATAAGACCCTCAATCTTCTATTCTAAATAGCTTTTCTAAGAACATGATCTGAAATGTTGATATGCGGTGTGATCACCAGCTACTTCTGTTTAATATGATACGAGGGTTATTCGCTTATTTGTGACAGAGTGAAACTGAAACCCCAACATGGGCCTAAACCATACTTTAGATCAGGTTCTTGGACACGAGAATGTGTGATGTTCCTTTGTTCAGTTCGGAAAGCATTGCATGTTGGAATGTCCAAAACCTAGAAAATGCTCCGTTAACACTTAACACCCTGCTTTCTTGATTTTTATTCAACGCTGAACACTGATTGCCTTGTTTTTAGACTGATTGATCTATATGACTGTTACTCCAACGTTAAACTCCTACAAGTTGATCCAGGGTTCGGAAATGAATCAAATAATCAGCACAGAAATGAGAAAACAAACACACAACTCTTTGTACTCTCGCGTATGGTTGGCTAAATGTTTCGTCTTCACAGTTATTTCATGGATTCTCGCACACAGACATAAAAGGGACGAAAGAAGACTAGACGAGGGAGCTTTTATCACAGGCGAAAGAAAAGAATTAAGCTAGCACAATAAAGGGACATTTCAGAGCTGACTCTGCTGCCTTATCCTGATACATGCATTCATATCTCCAGTGCCTACGTTAACCTGTAGCCTTCCTGCTCAAACAGCTTAACAAGTCTCGAAACAAGAACACAAGTTGTACTAAAGTTGCCCTTTTCCCTTTTTAGTCTTCTTGAACTTCTTCGCTTCAGGCTAGCTTTGCTCAAAGTTTGTCTCCTAGTTACTCACAAGCTAAATAGGTTTCCCTTTGAGTAAAAATAAGCAGTACTCAATTTCATTTAAATCCTACTTATTCCAAATCTCCATTGGATCACCTGATCTTAAGGGCTAGTTGAGGAGAGCAAAAGAATCGATTTTGTTGTAGCCCATCTGAACTGTAACAGATACCTCACTAACCGGAGTGCCTGCTGAAGGGGACCACAACAATTCTGACCACAAATTTGTTAATTATAGTACTGCGTTTGTTTCCTATAAATCAGGCCTCAACTTAGCTATCATTCCCCACTGCAAACTGCAAACTTGCTATTATCATACCCCACTGCAAACTGCAAACTTGCTATCAACCCTAGTACTCTTTTTGTTCTAGCTTTGGTTATGCCAAGAATTAGAAATTTATATCCCCAGCTTACTGTTATTGTATTCCTCTTATACTCTCACTCTTTTCTTCCTCTCCGTGAACTGTCTTGTCTTTTTCAAGATACTTCCAAGTAATAAACAGACAATGATACGTACCTTTACTTCCATAGCCAAGTGTCTTATTATAGCCTCTCAGTCGTTCTCATTCTTTTGTTGTCCAGTTCACGGATAACACTATTTTCAGTAGCTGACTGATGTGGTAAAGTTACAGGAAATGACGATCTTACGGCAAACCAAAACTGGGGATCGACAGAACCAAACTTTCGGTGTATGTGTTAATTCAATAGAGGTTTGTTATGCTAGAATGAAGCTAGAAGCCATAGATTGGTTTCCAGGAGACCAGATCAAAATAGGTCGCGTTGTTTGTGTTATAGTCTGAGATCAGGAAAAAAAAACTGTACATGGAACAAGTTTGGGGGCTAAAGCAACCAACCTTTGACAAAGCTTTTTACTTTGAAGAGGAACTGTTGGAATTTGATCAATTTATACGTGAATGGAGATTTTTCTGGCAGGATAGATTCTCTTGAATCGTGGTTTCTCAAATATGAAAATTGAACAGGCCAATTTTCATAAGAAAGCATTCTCAAAAGTCAGCTTACGCTCGTGTAAAGTTCTTGGCAAGAGCTGTTGTAGTATCTGGCATGGAGTTGATCAATTACTACGGACCAGACAAGTGATATTTCTTTCTTAGCTCGTAGCTACAACTTTATTAAACAATTGGTCTATCAGATTTCAATTAAGACTAAGATGGAAATCATCATTGTTAGTTGGTTCTTGAATGAGGTAAATACTAAATAGAGGTTAATTCTGGTCTTCTTCCATTGTTATGTGAAGAAATTATATGATGTGGGGCATTCTATTCCAATAACAGCATGCATTAATGAAATTAAGGATTGAAAATGAAACATTTTGATTTCAAACGTACCCTTTGTATCCTAGGAATGGTGGTTAGAAGTTGAAAATTTTTAGCTGCTATAGGTATGCCCCATGAAACAATTCAACGATGCAAAATAACCAAACAAAAATTGATACATGAATTATTTGTTCGGCTTATTCCCTATCCTCCTACTTTTGAAATCCTTTTGACCTAACATGCCAAAAATTTGTGTATATATGGTCATCTAGTTATCCTGCTTTTCAGCAATCGTTCTTCATTTCATACCCGTTTGCGTTGATCTTCTTAATTTAAATGGGGAAGGGAACAATTATATGATATTCATTTCAGAAATCTTCCTTCATGGAACAGATCCTTTATCCAATATTACCCTGTCTTATTCTGTCCATGAAATCTCAACCATTTATTTTGTAGAACTCACGCGGGATTCACGCGAGACCTACACAGAATTTACATAAATAAACGGTTGAAATTTATTGGACACAATAAAACACCATAATATTACCTTCAGATGAAAGAAACAGATGTTGATAGAAACTTGTCAGGAGACAAGCAAACTCCCTAGTCCCTTCTCAGAATGCTTGCAATTTTTTTTAATTTCAACAAACAAAAAAAAGAATAACAGGTAGAACAACTCTAGCAAACCCTAAACTTTCAAATCATCATGCCCACACTTTCAGCACTTAAAACTCTACCTAGTTCTATGCAACTCAACGGTAATGTAAGAAGCTTTTTCCAACTCTTTTCCATCAATTTCCAACATAGATAAATCTTTTTCTTCGTCTTCAAGCTTATTGCATAACGAGTGTAAGAAACATAACTCAAGTAATTTTATCCCGCGACCATTTACTTTTCAAAGCTTTCAAGTGCCAGTTACAACTCTCCATATCAATGTGCTCTTTTAAAACATAACAACAAAAACTCAACACTTCTTAAAGTCAACCGTCAAAAAACCTAATGTTCTTCCAAATACGTACGTGAGTGTCATTTAGCTGTCAGACTAAGTTTATGCAGTTCATATGTGCCCATGTATAATCGGAAACAATTAAGTTCCTTTCAACTAGAATGCTTAACCAAAGATTTAGTAAAGCACCTCAACCTCCAACCAAAAGGTGCCAATTTTCAGGGAGAGTTAATTATATAAGAAAAACTCACCTAAAGACAAAAGCTCCACAAATAGTTATTCTGAAAATTAAGTTCATCTTCATCACTATTTAATATATACCTCTTCATCTAATTTTGTTTTGTACAAGAACAATGTAACTTGATTCCCTAAATGTTCATTTTTATATTATTAGTTGATTGTGTTTTCTTCATACCATAGTGATCCAAGCCAGTATCACCAATAACAAAAGACTTTACAGTTAGACTTTTGTTTAGTTTCTACTTTTCTTTGTACATAGGAAAGTTGTCTAGTTTGATTATAGCTAAAGCTAGTTTTATTAATCTTGGTGTGTGGATCTTTGACATGGAACATGTACACATGAAATCTCATTACATCAAATCAAATGCAGTCATAGTCACATTTGATTAGGTAAGCAGATGACTTTTGTAAGCTCAAAATGTTACAGAAAATAGTCATCTATGCTATGTTATACTTTACTCATTAGTTTTTAATTTGCAAAGGAATTGCTAAATGAGCTGTACTCAATCATTTGCTATAGAATTTTTCTTTTTCTTCCTTAACTCTAAACGTCATACCCCAAAGTCAGGAAAAGTGTTATACATCCCTTATTATCAAGAAGACTTAAGATTGAAGATGAAATATATCTCCTCTTATTTCTTTCAAATTTCATTCAGAAGTTAAAACTTCTTTGCCTATTTTTTTTATAAAAAAAAGAGAATCTACGGAGTGAGAATTATCATTGCTATGCATTGCAATGACGAATCAAACTCTCCGCATGTAGCATAACAGTAATCTAGGACTCAAGGAAGCAGACAATTTTGAAGAAACAATATCTTGTATTGGGAAAAGAGAAATTATATGCTGAACTTGTAAAAGCTACTGTGCGTTAAGAGAACATGCAAAATGTCAGATGGTTAGTTTGTAAAAGGAAAGCTTCTCAATCTTTCAGTTTTGATGGGCATAATCCAAACTCTTCCCTTAACAACAAACAGTCTTTCTAATTATTCACGTCTGCACAGCCATATGCAAGCAAGAGCATCTCTACCTAAAACAAAGCATATTAATACTTTCTTGCAGAGTGCATTAAAGGAGAGTAGCAGTTGATGAACAATGTTTCCCATTTCATCGTCCATGTCACATCAATGCATGTCTACTCTAGTTAAGGAGCTAAAGAGGAGGAGGAATGGGTAATAAGAAACACTCTTACTGTCTCACATGGTCAAGTCAAGAGAGAGAAAGGAAGAAAAAGATAAAGAGAGAGAGAGAGGGTGTGTGTATGTGCGCGTTTTCTTTCACCTTTTGAACTTCAATGCTCATGCATGGCTGGACTCCCCCCAATACCATATCATACCGCGTCATGAGAAAAAAGATGTTTGTCTTTGTAGTTTGTCCAACAAAGAAGTATCCAACTTTCGTTCCATGTCAAACCGGCAAACTTACGAATAAGCAGGGAAAAAGTATGTTCTGAAGGTCCAAACCAAGCATAAATGCAGATTCAAACACAGAAGACAAAAACACCATACCCCTAATTAATTAATAAATAACAAGAAACAGCCACGCACATATGCATATTCTAGCACTACTACACATCATGCTTGCTCATCTTGTACTCGCAAAAAACTTTACTAAAGAAGATGAAAATGTAGGAGACAAGGAAAAAAATTTGAACTTGCCATTAAATTTTTGAACAAATACAACTAAATGTCCCGCATTTCCTCTCAAAGTTTCCTGCTTTCTTCAAATTTTCTCTTTCGTGACTCCTACTTCCAAATGGATTTGTCAAATGTACTTCCTTACTACAATTATCAATGATTATCATTTCAAATATTTGGCAACTTATAGCGAAAAAAGATAATATAAGAAGGGAAAGGGAGAGACAAGAATGTGGTGTTTGATGTTTTCATCTTGGACTTGGAAAGAATTGCGTACCAGCCATGAAGGCGTTGAATGGAGCGGGGTAGATTGATGAAGGATCTACAAAAACCGCGTTCGACGAGGTTGCAACTGTCACACAAGCACCACCGCCTGTGGGGGACGTTGCGGTGGTTGCAGTGGCGGTACGTGCAGTGATCAGATTGAGCGCTTGCTGTGATCCACTACCACCACCGGAGGATGTTTCTCCACCGGCCATGTAGGTGCTTTCTGGGCCTTGATCGTAGAGAATTCCCTTGAACACATGACCCCCAATGTTCACTGTAGCTTTGTAAGCGAACTGGTCGTCGTTTTCATCTACGCCACTCACTCGCATGCATTGGAACAGCGCTTGAGAGTTGATTTCCAGCGGAAATTTCCCTAATTCTAACCCTAAACAATAAGATTTCAGAAAGAGGCCTTAACGTGAATCGGCTTTTTATAAATTAGTATATAAAAGTGTGGTAATAAATGGGGTTTTGATAAATTATTGTGTGGAAGAAATGGCAGAAAGAAAGAAAGCAGAGAGAATAGAGGGTCATACACAGATATCAACACATGACAGACACACACAAAGAGGAAAATAGTTTCTTCCCCTCGATCCACACTGGTCAGGAATACTAAACAACAGTATTTGTAAAAGGAAAAGGAAGAAAAGCTGATGGGGTTTCCTACGGAGATCGATTTCATTACACGCAACGCAATCGAGCATGCTCTCCCAATCTCAGTGTCTTTCTCTCTCTTCACATTTTCTCGACGATTCTCTGAGGATGTGTCTATTTTCTTCTAAAGACTAAATCTTTGGAACTCTGAGTCGTGCCAGGGAAAAAGAAAATAAACAAGGTGAGAGTGTGTGTTGCGTGTATATAGATGTCTGTACCTGACGTGTTGGTTGGCAAACGAGTGCACGCAAGAGAGGAAGAACTAGGATTTTCTCTGTGTCTTTTGGAATTCTCTCCGCGAAGCTGTAGTTGTGGCTGCTGTTGGTGCTGCAAAGTAGCTAACTGTTGTTGTCTTTCTCGGCGCTTTGCAGCAGGAACCCAAGTACTTTTCACATGGGTTTGGCACCCAAATCCTCGGCTGTTACAACAAGTTCTACATCGCATGTGTAAGCAATCTTTCTTGGCTTGGTTGCCACAGTCTTGACAACTTATGCCTCCACCACCACTAGACCTCATCATCATGAAGCCTGATCCCGACGGCGATTCATCAGAGGCGTTGATAGAGGTCCTCCCAGGTCCTACTCCTAAACCAACGGCAGATACATAGAGATCTTGCTGTGGATTTTGGTGGCGTTGGTTGAGAAACTCTTGTTGTTGCCATAGCTCCAAGCCCTTGTAAGAAATGTCTTCATTTTTGTACCAAATCCAGCTTTCTTGTGGGATTATTAATGGCGGGTTGTTGTTTTGTTGCTCCTCTTGATTATTACTTCCTCTTCCACTACCTAGTGAGAACAAGCTAGCCATACCTCTAAAGCTGACCCAGACCTCAATTGTGGTGACAGACAATCCATATCAGAGACCACCCCCCCTCAGCCTTTGGCTTTTTGATTGGAATCCCAGAAACCAAATGCAGAAAGAAGCCTTTGAACTTCCCGAATTTCGGGTTCTGAGTAGAAAAGGTAGTGCAGTACTCGACTTTTCTCGGAATTCTTGTCCCCTCAGATTCTTGTATCCTTGTATAGAGACTAGAGTATGTTCCTGTCTTTCTCTCTCTCTCTGTCGTAATCTCTTAAAAACCGTGTCAAATGAATAGTCTTTGTTTAATTTGCTTCTTGTGTTCTTGGTGTTGATGGGTGCTTGCAGGTGGGTTAGTTGAAAGATAACAACTTTGACAACTTTAACTTTTCCGAAGAGAAACCTATCCTTTCTCCTTCTTCTTCTTCTTCTTCTTCTAGCGACGAGGCATTAAATTTAGAGACACAGAATCACAGCTGCTTCTCTCTGCAACGCCGCCATAGCCCTCTCTCTCTCTCACTCTGCTACCCAAATTTAAGTCTCTCACCACCCCTCTCTCTCCGTGTTCCTGATTTGTTGCAGTGAATGAAAACCTTTTTTGCTCTCTGAGCAGCTCCTCTCTGTGTCTCCTCTCTACAACTAAAACAATCTTTTCTCTTTAACCAAAAAAAAAAACCTCTCCCATTGGCTATGGATGTCAGTCACCATCTCATCTCTCTATCTAACGGAATGATCACATTTTCACCCCCGTCCCACCGACTCTTCAGCCGCCACGTGTCGGTGCATTTCCTATTTCTTGAATGAATTTTGATGAAGGGAAGTCTTATCCAATGATTTTAGTTTTCAATGCGTGAAATTTAGAAGGTGCATGTGAGGGCGTAGCTGTAAAGCATAGTCTCCTCCACTGTAATAAGTTAATCTTTATTTGTTTGATTTGTCAGCATTTAGTGTTACTGTTTAGCCATGCAATTGCTGACTAAGTTTAGTTTAATAAATTAAGGGGGGCAGTGAAAAAGAGGCGTGCTTTTTATCGAATTCTTAAAGTATATATATGATCTGGATTAGGTGCTGCGGGGGTACAGGGTAACACAGTCCTCGTACTTGTTTATTTATAAAAATGTATCAGAAATAATTAAGCTCACATGCAAATGCAAATGCAAAAGAGAAAAATTATGCATCATGTGCATACAGTAGTAACATTCTATTTCAAAATTCATTTTTTAGAATCTCTTCTGATTCATTCAGCTCCGGTTTTCATATTTTAGTCTCGTCCTCATGCAATTTGGTCATAATTCACACAGATTATCTTAGATCTTATCGCACTCGTGGATTAAGCTCCTGCACCCACGAAGGTCACTCTACAGTAGCAAAACTCTCCACCTTTACTTAATATTGTAATTATACTCTGAAATTTAAAAAGTGACAATTAAATACTTAATAATTTAGTTATGTTTAATAAGCTAGTTTAATTAAATGATGTAATTTAGTTAAATTTAATTAATTTGTTTTGTTTAATTAGGTCTTATGTGTATAAATATTTAGAATTTTTGAAACATATGACATGTCACGTCAACAAACTTGTCAGGGATACTAATATCGGTCTATAATTAAAAAATTAAAAATTTGAGTATTTAATTGTCATTTTTTAAAGTTCAGACTATAATTGAAAATTAAGGAAAGTTGTAAAAAAAATTTTGTAATTAACCCTTCTAAGTTATCACTTTTCTTCTAAATTTGAAAAAGTTAAACTTAACAACAGAGTAACTTAGGGATAATGAAAATTAAGTCTAAGTCAAAAAAATTTGGATTTCTCAAATTCAATTATAATTTAGTTCATTAATTTTGAATTAGGTTAAATATAGTAAAATTTTCAAGTCAAATTTAAATCCTAAAAAAAATTGATTCCCAACTCAAACCCAGTTCAATTAGATTTACCAGGTTGGCTTATATATGACAATTTTTTATTTATCACCTTTTAATAAATTTAATTTCATACGAGCCTTTTAGAAATGTTCGATATTGTGATAATATTAAGCAAATTATATTTTTAAGTTAAGATATGATGTTCCTTTTTTATATGAAACACTTCTCTAAATTGAAGAATTTACAAATTTTAATATAATATCAAAGTCACCCTTAATTTGATGATAGAATTTGGCGTATATTTATGTTTTTTTGCCCACTCACAAATGTTAACTTTTACAAATTTCACATACCAAAAATGTGTTCTTAAAATTAAGTTTGGCGTGTTAAGCATACAAATTCTTATATTATTTAAGGCTACGTTTGGTTGAACGTAAGATGTTTAATAGAATGGAATAATTTATAATGGAATGGAATGCAACGTAAATAAATGTAATATTAGAAAATTGTTTTTGTAAGAGATGGAACTATTCATAATATAATATAGTGAAATATTGTTTGAAAGAAGAATTTATGATGTAATATAGTGAAAATTTGTTTATCATTTTATGTTTCATCATAAACTTCTCAAATCAAAAGTTTATCATTTTTACTGTTTAGGATGGAATGAGATATAATATGAAACACTCATTTTCTATCTTATTTCATTTCATTCTATTATAAATCTTCTTCTTAAACAATGTAATAATATTACATTACATTATATTCCATTAATAAATCTCCGACCAAACATAGCTTAAAGAAAAAAAAAAGAGAACGCTTATATAAAAAAAATTTTCAATAGCTCAATATTTTAAAATGTTCGTAGATACACTACATTTGAGATTATAAAAGAAATCAAATAATAACAACAACAACAACAACAACAATTAGAAAGAATTTCGTCGAGACACAAGATCTACAAAAATTCTAATACTATGATCTTTTTGAAAAAGTTTAATAACATGTAACCTTTCTCCTAACTAGTAAAAGATTCTAAATTAACATGATATATTTTCGATGACAAAAAATATGATTTTGAAAGCCAAATCTAATGTAACAGCCATTCCTTTTAGGGTTGGGGTTCAAGCAAGATACATTCCAATCATTCTCCAACTAATGTCCCCACTTAACATTGATGCGTCTAATCTTCTGGCTTTCTCAGAGGTTTAACGTACTCTTTCAGTTATGTTGCTTGTAGTTTCCAGTCTCATACAAGAAATGTTTTGTCTTTTTAGTTCTTAACCATTGAAGCCACCTGAAGAAGCTCTCAGTTTTAGCGCCACATGCAAGATTGATTGGAAGCTGACTGACTTTGATTGATTGTTGTGGATTTTGTTTGAATTCAACAGTTTTGAAGCAAATATGGTGTGTAGTTTCCAAATCTAAACAGAGTTTGTACCTTCTTCTCCCAGAGATGCATGTGATTATTGCTGATTAGGCCGCTGTGTAGTTTGTCAGATGGCTTTTATTGGCCAATTCAACCAGACTCTCCGTACAATCCCGGAATTTTTAAACCCACATTTAATTAACACATTGCATTGGGTTTATTGGCCAATTCAACCAAACCCTCCGTACAATCCAGTTAATTAACGCATTGCATTGGGTTTATAGCCCTGTTTTGTTTCTTCTATTGGTACCACTGCCAGCCCCAAAACTCAAAACCATACGATGCCCCTCTCAAGTTTTTAACTGACCAATACGACTGACGAAGTCAGGACCTGACTAAGCAAATCTAGCTAGGATGATCGATAAGTCCCTGCCAAATTGCCATTGCCAAATACCAAAGGGCAGCGAGTCCATCTGTCCGTGGTCCACACCCACCACCTCAGGAATCAGCAAGTGGCTTTCATGATACATTAAAAAGTCAATACCATTATGTATTATTTTTACGGTTAGAAAGTGCCTAACTCATCCCCAAAAGCTAGCTTAAGAGGAGGAGGTTTGCATATTATTATAAATTGTTTAATACTCTCATAGTTGTCCGATGTGGGATTCCTAACATGTACTTGAGAATAATTGGATGATGTTGATTAATCATCAAAATATGGATGTTCGTGAACCAGCAATTCCAAATTCTCATTTTGGTTTCCACCAAGACTAAATTACATCATAAACAGAAAACCCAAAACCCAACACATGGTTTTGGTAACTCCTAGCTAAATATCTTCTTTTCACTATGGACCTAACCTTTTTATTTTCCAAACCCTACATTGCTATGGGGCAGAGGCTCTCCAAAACTTTAGGTCGGTCCTTACGTTATACTTTGGTCCCCGTGTAATGTCAGGAATAATCAAAATGTCTAATAATTATCAATGAATAAAACAATGTCATCACTCTTCCATGCACATCTATTCACAAATCACATGCTTTTAACTTTTAAACGATGCTTAAAAATTAGATGGGGGGACGTGCGAATCTTATAGGATGTCCACAAACATAGAAATTCACAATTGTAAACGTAGCAGGTTTTGTATATATTATTATGTAGCCTTTAATTTTCAAAATATAAATATAAAAGATCAATAAAACTAAAAAGGGACCAATTATCATTAAAACTAAAAAGGGACCAATTAATTAAATTCAACTCTAGTTTCTACTTATCGAAAAGAAATTTAAGTGAGAGTAAGCCTTATTGCAATTAGTAAAGTCGCTCTATCATAACCATAAGAGTTACATGCTCTATTCATGGAAATAAGCTTTTGTTAAAATATGAAAGACGGTTTACATATATTATGATCGTCTTTAGACTCTTACAAAGCGGGAAACTTTGTAACCAAAAGAATCTTTTTTATCTATTACATGTAAGTATTTATGTAAAAAAAAAAAATATCAACTAATCATTTGTGTGAATTAAAACACTCAATTTGATATAGAAACAGTTTATAAGTTGGATATTTTAGTCCACGTAGATGATTAGTTTACAGTTATTCTTCATGTAGACACCTACATGTTATTAACAATAAATATTTCATTAATTAAATTAACATTTTTAAACTGGATTGTTAAGATTATAGATTTAAAACGGCTGCATATATGAGGACAGTTCGAACCCGTAACGTCATTTAAGTCAAGGGAGTTCCTTACTAACTCACCTATTCCTGAAGTTATATATAACCCCTTTATATTTGAACGGGTGGTTCAACTTCAGTTCTTGGTTCCTTTCATGTGATAGTTGTTTTCTATTCGCTGTTCATGTTACACGCTTGCCTTATTACACGTAACTGAAGGAGTTCGCTTCAAATAAATGTCTCGTAACTTTGGGTAAACTCGAACGTGATGCCAAATCTTCAATAATTGAAGTGCATTTTACTGTCATGTTATATTTCTATATTAGCCTGAATTTTGGAATTTTGAGTAAACCAATTAAGTAAAATTTATTAACAAAATACATAATTATTATTTTATGCATTTTAAATAAATTATTTATAAAATATAGTATGTCATACACCTGAACCAACTGAATCAAAATCTTAAAGAAAGTATGTTGGATTCGGGAGTCGTCCGGTCCTCCGACAAGACAATCGAAAACTGATGATATTGTATTCTATATAGCTTTTAAGATCGTATTAGTAACTAATAAGCTGTAATTGAAGAAGATCTTATTTTGTCTGATATGTGAAAAAGATTTGGTCCGTACGTACATACTGCTGCCTGAGGATCGGAAATTCAGTGATTGAAGCTTCTTCTCTGCCATTCCCGTGCCGTGCCATGCGCTTCGGTCGTGTAACAGAACAGTATCATATAATATAATAATTATGGTCTTAGTATATTAATTTCCGTGTATAACATAATAATAATACATGTATATAATATATATTTTTCGTATGGCTGTGGTAAAAAGCAACTGAAAGATGGAATTATTGCGTTTCTTTCTTTTACCTCTGTCTGTACTAATCTCGAGCCCTGTGCTTGTTTGGCATGGTTGACTCGTACACCCTCTCATGCCCCTGTTACTTTATCATGCACACAGATACTCTTCTTGTGTTGTTCTTCAGAGACGGAGACAGGGGACAGGGAGAAGATGACATGGGTCGTTTTCAGGAATTAAAACGCTTTAAATTCGTCAGCCTCTTAAAGTCCTAGCTGTTGAATCCTTTTCTCTTTCTCATGTGTTGCATTTCGTTTTATTACTCGCAAAATGTTTTATGTATTACTGCCATGCATTTAGTAGATAACTGAGACTTTAGGACATGTCTCACTGGCCACAGATCCCAAGGACAACTAACTCTTGTGCGTTTGAAGGCAAGGTATGGGTAAATTCTTGCATTACACGTAGTTTATCAGCTTCCCACAGCGAGAGTAAAGAGAAGACAGAATAAAAGAAAATAAAAATGACAGATCTTTCTTTATGTAGTATAAGTGAATGAGTTCACACGCATGTACTCTGGGTGGCCACCAAACTATGTTGTCATATTCAGTTTCTGAAGAGTGATCAAGAGAAGAGAAAGAAATACATGGAGGAAGATGATGATGTTTGATGGTAACAAGGAAGCATGTGAAGTAAGGTCCCCAAAAGATTACTATCCTTCCACAACAAGCATACGTACATATGAGTTATTTGAAAAATAACTTATTAGCTGTTTTTAAACTTATTTACTAAAAGTTAATATTTTGACCATCTTAAAAAGTTATTGATATGTTTAATGAAAGACTTATTAATTAGCTTATTTAACTCCAACAAACTGATTTCTAAAAGCTCCGTAAGAGAAACTTTTGGAATCAGCTATTTATTTAATAACAGTATTACCCTCCACTTTACTTTCTAATTTTACTCTATGTGTTTTTAAAGTTAATTTTTTATTGAACTAAAGTTTGGAAGAATATAATAAACGGGTTAATTAAATTTTAATCTTTATTTAATTTTATAATATTAGTTTACATTTAAAAAATTATAATATTAAGTTTTTGAACATAAAGAGT